>VDFB02262072.1:0-56933 GCA_007258455.2 Sequoia sempervirens | reverse complement strand
GAGACATTTTCTTTGTTTTATTTCTTGTAACCATTTTTATTGGTAAATTGAGGTTATAAAGAGACCTCACCTATAAAAAGGGATATTATAATTAAATTTATTTTTTAAAAGTGAAAAATTCCATTGTGAATAAAGTTATCACCTTTTCCTATATGCATTCACACAACTTAATTATAAAGTAAGGGAGATGCATTATTAAAATTGATTTTACATAATCTTTTGTCAAAAACTTTTACAAGAAAAAAAAGACGAGTTGCATATAAAAGGTAGCCTATTTGTTACATGTCATGCACACTCTTTGTCTATCCAAATTGAAACCTTTTCACCTCAAAAGTTCACAGAAAAATATAAGACATGAACTTCCATATAGGGGGGGGAAGAGAGCAATGGATTATCATTTCTGTAACTTGAAATTTTCTACATAATAATTATCTTATTTCACATATACTTTCTCGCCTTCCAATTTATATTTTTGGTTAATAAAACTAGGTTAGGCACCCAAGGGCCGCATAAAACAAATGTTAAGCCTAGATTCTAGTAATAATGGGTATCAAATCCATCTAAACATATATTACTTCACTCAATTCTAATGCCCACAATTCTAATATGAGAAGCATTTTTCTTCACTAGTTGGGGGTTGAGAACATAAGGATTATAAAAATTACTTTTCACCCATAAAGAGAAACCAATTTTTTTAAAATATTCCCAATTTCCCAACATAGAAAATCATGCCAATAGAGAGCACCATTATACAAACTATGCTACTTTCCATTGCTTCATTATATATTGTTCTTCATTATTGTTCAATTCTAGTTGAACCAATCATATACCATACAAAGTATTCTGCATGACAAAAGGAAGGGAAAACTACTTTAGCCCTCCTTGCACCTAAGCCTTCATAGTATTATACATACATAGAACAATTTGGGAGAGACAAATTGCACAAGCCCCTTCACAACCTTAGGCACATGTTTACATACCTTCCAACCAAAAATTGAAGATACATATATTTCGAGTCTATTACCACCCTAGAGACCAAAAAGTTACAATTAAATGTTCTTCAAAAGTAATAAAAATAAAAATAAAAAAGCATTGATTGCATCAAAGAATACTACACTTCCATAACACAAAAATACACAATAGGCACAAAGAAAACATAAATCTAAAGGCACAATGCCCAAACATTATCAAGTAGAGAAGAAATTACATATGATGCTCCATTTTCAAAAGCATTTGCTCCTTTCATTCAAGGTTGATTGGTAGCCACTTGCAAAATATTATAATTTGGTATAAGCATTGCATGCCTCTTTATGGGGGAAGCCTCCTCGAGAGAAAAAAAATCAATACAAAATATGATTCCAAGATAATCTTCTCTTCATGTCAACACCAAAATATAAGCATCACAAGAAAATGACTTATGAGACACAGTCCTTGTAAGATAAACCCACATACTTTATTTGAACTCATTACACTACTACAAAATCATGTGATACATTTGGGATAATTCCACAAAATTTAATATCAACGAAATAACTATAATATTGTTATTACAATGATCATAATAATTGAAAATTAAGATATAGGGGGTCTTACCATTGATAAAGGTAAAGGCCTTTAAATCCCTTATTATTTTTAACTCCATAGAAGGGGAGGAAGATTGGGGAAAAAGTGCCCATATACCCTTTTGATAATCTCCAATTATTTTCCAATGATTTTTCATTGCTAAATCCAAACACAAACTTTGATCCTTTCATGGATTTTTCTTTATGAGTTGTATGACGACTTTAGCTACTTGAGGACTAGAGATGTAGAAGAGTTTGACACACCTTATAGACCATCCCTATTTCATACTATTAGGTCCTTGACTTGTTAGATAAATTATATGTCATAGCACCTAATAGCCTTCAATTTTTCATAAAGTAATTGAATTTATTTTATTGCCTCCATCACCTCTTCTCGAACACAAGGTTTCTCCTATTCCCCATCTACTTACCTCTCTCAATGAATGTAGTTGTCTGCTAGTTGAATTCTATCCAAAATATATTTATAGAGCTCTTACTAATTTTATGCTTTCTATTTGCACATGAATACATCAAACATCTAATATCAACATTTTAATTTGATTTAACTTGATTACATGATGATGTTATAATTAGTTCATTTGCTATCATCACAAAATCCATCTATCTTTCCATTTGCACATGTTAAGTTAGATGTTAATTAGTTAACTTACACTAAATTAAGCACCTAGGGTTAGTTTATGAATTCACTGAAGGGTTGTGTGTAATCATAAGCATTAATTATAGCATGCTTAGTGTTCTTAGTGTCACACATGCACCCATTCACATTAAAATAAAGCAAATTAATTGTACTTTAGAGCATTTCTTTCACATTGCTTTCATCCACACTAGATTGTATTTAGCAAAGTTACATATTGATCTTACATAATTAATTTAGTATCTTAAGCATTCTACTCTAAACACAAAAAACAATAGCCATTGTACTTTTGAGTTAGATTTTGAAAATCACATTTAGATGAAGATTTTGTGGGATTTAGTTTTGTCCTACTCACTTGTGTTGAATGAAAGATTAGCATTGAGAATTAACTTTTCTTCTATTAATAAAGCTAAAAGGGTTGGATAAGTCCAAGCTCCATAAAAAATATCTCCAATATGTATTGACAAGCGATTTAATATAATTTCAAACTAGCTAAAAGGAACCTATAATAATCATCTTTGGAACCCTCTTTTAATGTCAAAGGACTAATTGCTCACTAATTTGTCACAACACCAATGTACCTTTCTTGTCATTCCTATATTTTGGATTGGGGGTTGGGTCCTAGTGATTAATTAAATCTAGTAGAAGTCAACCATGGGGTCTAACTTGAGGCATGATAACCATCCAATTCAATGTTGGGTTGTGTGATTCATCTCTAGACCATGGCCAACCACCACGCAAGACACAACTACTTTTGCTATCATTATGCCAATTACACTAGAGTGCAACCCTTAACCATTCTTTAATTAGTTCATATGCCCTTACCTTCTTGTATTACATTGCATTTCTATTTAGTTGAGAATAACACCATACTCACATGTTTCACACACATTCCTTCATCCCAAGAGCTACTTCAACTCTTTTTCTAATAATTGCAAATTATAGCCAATGCTTAGCTCCCTTGCTAAAATTTTGCTTCGAACTCGCTTTTAGACTATTTGGTTTTTGAACTTTGAATCTTTTTAAGAGGGTGCAACATAATAAGGAGCACAAAAATTTATGCTTAGTACCTAGATTCTTGTATAAGGTTCTCCATAAACATTAATTATATACAAGGTCTTAATGAAATAATGGCACACAAAATACTTTAAGCAACTTAATGGCCATCATAAGTTTTCTTAACATGAAAAAAGTGGGAAATATTAGTTAACTTCTCTTATGCACCCAAGTATATGATATTATAGGTGATAGATATACCAACATGTGATACACATCCTCATTAGTTAGTTATATTCATGTATATGAGTAGCATGTAATAATTATATTGTAATAGTCATCTTATGTTGGCATTGGTGGTTTTCCTCTTTATTGGTATAAATGGGAGGTCTATATATAGAAGGTGAATAGATAGTTGTGGGTCAACTACATGGAAAGTATTCTATTTAGTTAGGATTTCATAGCAAAGATATTGCATTGATTGATTTCTTAAGGAATTTTATGTATGGTGTTGCCCCACCTTAAAGGTGATTGTTTTCTTCAAGTATATTGAATATTAGGGCATCTTTACCCACACAAATATCTTGGATTGAAAGATCTTGATTTTATTTACATTTGTTATTATTTGTATATTGAATTCTAGGGCATCTTTACCACACGCACCTCTTAGATTATATGATCTTGATTTTACTTTGTACATCTTGTCATTATTTGGCATATTTTTGTTAATGTGTGTGAATCTTATCAAGTAGTATCAAAGCAATGATTTTGAGAAAGTGGGAGAAGCCTTCTCAATAGATTGAATGATTGTTTCTAATTCTTTTAAATAAAAAAATCCCTATGTTGCCCTCACATTGGCATTTGATTGAGGTTTTCTGGAATTGTTGGAAAATAAGTTTTGAGTAATCTTCAAAAAGTGGTCACAATAAGGATTTGAAGTGCCATCAAGGGTCATATGTGCACTAATGTTAACCCAATAAATGTGAATTTTGGATTTTTTTGACATGAAATTAATGTAAAGATGCAATACTTAAACCTTTCATTCGTCATACAATATTTTTCTTATTTGAACAATTCAAGTTCCATCACAAAATATTTTTTGAGAGCTTTTTGGGGAATGGTTAAAATAAGGATTCGAAGTAGCATTAAGGGAATTGTGTTAGTCTAAAGTTGACCCTAAAAATCTATTTTGATTAAAATTTTCAATGTAGAATTCTAGTAAAAGCAATCAACTTCAAAGGCTTTGTTTTCCTTGAATTTTTTGTGATTCAAATTCAATGTCGCCGTCAAAAAAAAATTCAAGAGTTTTCTAAAAGGTTGTCACTTTAAGGATTTAAAATGATTTTGCAAGTGGTGAAATCCAAATTAGATTTTTTTTTTAAAAGATCCAACTATATTTATGCAATTTGGATAAGCAAATGGAATTCAATTTTTCCAATTAAAATGAAATGGTTATATCTACCTTGCAACATATTTATATCCTCAAAATATGGTAGAAAAGATCAGGCATTGAATGCAAGTATTCATGAAAATACCTAAGTTCAATGGGAAAAGTATCTTTGGCACTAGAGAAAAGTGGTTCCAATGTAAAAAGATGCATTTTATACTCTTTTTTTGGATTTTGCTTAACATTTAAGTGAGCAATAGTATCTTTCAATGGTTATTTGTATGCACAAATTCTTTTGAGAAGAATTGAAAATGAGTTTTATTAGTCAAATGGGCCACAAAATAAAATGACGGTGATGGAGAGGATGAAGATGCTAAACAATGAAAAAGAAGAAAATAATGAATAGGTAGATAGTAAAATATCAAACAATTTAGTTCCAAAGAAGAAAGCTTCAATATTTTAGTTTCATTGATGCATTCAAAAGAAGAATGACATTGTATCCATAAACCCTAATAGTAGATATTGATCCACCAACATGGACTTAGTCAAGAAACTACTATACATGCAAAGAATATCAAGGAGACTTGCATAGACAAGATTTAAAGCTCGCCATGGACACATATTTTACAATCAATTTTTATATTGTGTTTATGGAAGGTTTGGTTATTAATCTTGGATATCCTTGGTCAAAGAATCTAGGTATAATTAATATTATATGTGCAAAAGAAGTTTATGAAGCTTTGGTACATGAAAAAGAAAGTAACCTAGAAATTTTTTACAAATAATAAGGAACAAAGAAATGCTAAGGTAAATCATGCAGATAAATATAACAAATAGTATAAGGAAGTCTAGTCAAATGAAGAACATGATGGAAATAACACATTTGTGCTCAATAGTTAAAAGAATAAGAAAAAAATAAAGATTAGTAGAAGAAATGTTTCAAGAGTTGAAAGAAAAGAGACTCAAGGTGTGACAATGAAACGTCTCCATTCTTGTGAGAGGCATCAATCATAGAGGTATGTCACGATGAATTAAAGGACAAATAACTACAAAAATACATGAAATTGGTAGAGAAATCATTATGGTTATACATTGAATCAATCAAATAACTACAAAAATACAAGGAACTAAATGAAAAATCACAATAATTATACATCAAATTAAAGTAGCAACAACTATGGCCATGCATGGGAATTAGAGGAGAAATAAACATGCAATACATGGAAGCAAAGGAAGAATAAATATGGATGTGAATGGAATTAAATTAATGTGTAAATAATTATGTTGGGTAATAAGTTGTTCTATGTTGGGATTAAATGTTTCCCCCTTTATTAGTATTAGTGAGAGGTCTATATATATGAGGTAAGTATCATTGTGATTCAAGTTTATAGATAACAATTTTGTTTGGTTGGCATCTCAAATTAGAGATCTAGCATGGTCCAAAAGCCTCTTTTGTGTCACTACTTTATTCTCTATATTGTTGCTATGATTTGCGTATGCACACACACATGCACACACACACATACATATATATATACATTGTGTGTGTAAGTGTGTATGTATGTCTAGATGTATGTATGTATGGGTATGTGTGTATGCATGTATGTGTGTGTGTATGTATGTATGTGTGTGTGTATGTATGTATGTGTAATGGTGAAAATTGCTACTTAAAAAAAATAAGACTATAAATAACAAATCTTCACATTACATTCAAATGATATAAATCAATCTATTGTACTTAATGCAAAACTGAAAAGTACTCACTAAAAATTAAAAGAAAAAATATTAACGTTAAAAGAACAATAATATTCATTACTAACTAGAGGCAAAGACCAAGATAAATCAAAACTCGAAGAATATAAAAATCTACCATTATTGAAAAAGAAAGTATAAGCAAAGAGGAACTTGGCACCGAATGGAGAGATTCTCAGCCTTGGACGCTAATGCTTAGCATAGACTATAATGTGTAGTGCTATCATCCTAACACAATAGATCCAAAGAATCCCAAAACACTTGTTTGTAATGTTGCAGTCTGGTGGAACCCCTCAAAAAAAATTTGCGTTCCACTGATGATTGTTGCGAATTTGGCTATCTTAGTTTGGAATGGGTCTTGTGGTTTAGGGTTTTAGTTTTTCCCTTGTTCTAGGGTTTTGTTTGTGCCCTTAATCTTTCAAAAATCCCCAAGTGTTAAACCTTTGCATATGGGTTCTACTTAGTTGTTGACTGGTTATCATCCGTTCCTGATTTCTTAAGTTGCCACTTGAGCCATTAAATCCATCTGGTTATCGGCCCCTTAAGCCTAGCATTCCCGGTCATCGCTCGTGATTCATTATAAATCTTGCTTTATACTATGTGGGTCGTAAATCTTTTAATGACTGCCCTTTTCCTCGATCTGGGTTAATATTTTTCTGAAGTCTTTTATATTGTAAACCTAGGCAAGCAACCCCACTTTAAGTCATGTAATAAGCACACATGCTTATTAAAAACCCTTAACATTGCTTGGTGGGTCCCACATAATGCACCCTATTGGTTCCTTGCCAGCCCACAAGATTAAATTAATAAAATTAAAAAGTTGGAGGGATGGCGGGCAGGTGACACTTGTCCACCCTCTTGGCGGGCCCTACCACTAATCAAAGGCACCAATGGTTAGTGGTCATCAAATCAATGAATAAGATGTGTTTTGGCAAATAAATCTTGGCCGTTCCCCCTAGCCCGCGGGGGACCCATTGTCAGATCTAGGATTATGGAGGGATAGCGAGCAAAGAGCCACATGGCACCATCGCCACCATCCGCTAAACTATTGAAGACATACAAATATTTGGTGAAATATTTCTTGGCAAATATTGAAGGCTTAAACAACATGCTACTAAAAGGACATATGAGCACGTGCAAAATTGTTCATCAAGATGTTCTAATCTCAGGCGTCTATTGCTAAAGGAGGATGTCTATTATGGTCGTTGGCCTATTGATTAAAAGGGAAGCAAGTTGATGGTTGTTGGGTTAATCTGGGTCTGCCCACTAGCTCGTGACTGTAGATCTTAAACGTGCAAATCTTAGAGGGCTAGTGGGCTGCTGATACATGGCTTTTCTGTCGGCTTGTAAAGCGCGGTGGGACCATGATGCTGATAACGAAGATGTACACTTGGCAAAAGCAAAACACGGTGGATGTCGAGTTAGCTAAAAGGCAAGTATTCAAACCTTGTTGAATCCATTTGAGCCACACATTGGTCCACATCAAGATCGAATCAACAACATACATTCAAAGTTTCTAAAACATACACCATCGACCCGTTTTAGTTCGCATGAGCGAACAGTAATGGCGGAGTTGACAGTTTTCTGTCGAATTGATGGCTTTGTTCGCCATAAAAGCTTGCTTTAAAGCTTATTATTGATTGTCAAAGCATTATCAACACATCCAAAGCTTATTGTAGAGTTTTTCGAGCATTTGGTGTCATGAAATTAGGGTTTTCTGCGTCGTGTAACCAGTAAGTGAAATTTATCTCTCCTGAACTTGAATTCACCCTATTTCCATTTCAAATTGCGATTGATGTTTCTTGATCTCTAAATTAGGCTTCTTTTAAGGTTTGATGTTCTCTAAATTGTTATAAATTGTGCTTTTTAGTTTTTTCTTTGTGTCAAGTCTTTCCTAAATCAGTAAGAACCCTAGTTTAAACTCGTCAAACCCTAGTTTGAGTTGTTTGTTACCAATGGCACCTAAAATCCAAACATCTACATCAAAGGGCCAAGCTTTTGAGTCGAAACTTGTAGTTAGACCTCTGGTTTAGGATTTGATCAACCAATTGAAACCCTCTACATCTGATAAGACAAAGGGACAACCTATGTATCATGGCCCTGAAACTAAGTTCGGTATTACTGACAGATACTACATGATTAAGGATGCCACCCTATCGTATTCTGGATGGAATCTTTTCCATGGATGGTATGGAAACATGAATGCTTGCATTCCAATGTGTAATCCAAGGAGTTTGGACATGGCCAGGTTGGTGGTCCACAACATGTATATAGATCTTGATCTTCTCAAGGCCATCGCTGCAAACTATGACCCTCTGGTTAGGGTTGTCAGGACTCATGATGGACATAATATGCTAAGGGTTACCAGGGAAGAAACTGCATATGTGTTCAAATTGAACTAATCGAGCAATGACATGGTCAAGATTGATAAGAGGAAGTTGAAAGAAGAATATGTGAAAGTAAAGCACAATTTCAGGGTCTTAGTGGTGACAAATTTTTTAATATCAACGATGAAGGGAAAAGAAAAGAGAAAGATTACTTTGGGACCTTTTGATGTTGAGCCACACCCCATTAAATATTTCCTCACATATTTTAGAGGACCTTTTATTCCCTCTGCCAAATTTTAGGGTTTGATTCAAGCTCTAGCATGCCAATTGTTGAAATGTACATGGCTGCAAGTATCCAACACCCTAATATAAATGCTTTATATGATTTTTCCACCTATTTAGCAAAGGAAATTCGCAAAGGGTTGGTGGCATTGAAGAATGGGGAGCCTGGTGTCAAATTTTGGTGTTTTTCACTAGTCATGCACTTGTTTCCTTTTAAGGGTGTAGATTATTTAGTCTGAATATGGAACTTAAAAGGAATGTAGATGGCATTGAAATGCCAGTGCAATCATGGAATCCTTTATTGGATAAGAATGAGCAAAAGACTAATTTTGTGACTGCTACCAATCTTTTTACATCTAAGTTGTGAAAGGCTTTAATGGTGGATGTGCTTAGGGTCTCCAAAGAACTACATGACTTTTTGAGGCCAGTTGAGAGGAGGCTTGATTTAAACATTGCTCACAATTGGGGAGATGTAATCCCATACAAGGATTGCACGGTTTTAAGGGTATATGGCACACAACTGACACCTCACATACTCCCCAGGGAAGTGCCTATAAGGATTGGTTTCTTGGAGGTGATGTGGCAGTTGGGAAATGTGGATGACTTTTTCCTAAATGAGAAGAGAAAGGGAACATTTTTCCCTACATACACTATGTTTGTTTATTTTGTAATGATAACACATGGATGGAGAAAAATTGTGGACAATTACCTCAAGCCCTATTATATGAAGATTCAAGCATATAAGACTTATGATCTTGAGGGGTTTATAGTCTGGTTGATGAAGAGAAACAAGGGAGGCAGATATGTTCATACCCATACTTTTCCTGAGGATTTCATCAGAAATATTTTTGACCTTGATGTCCAGAATGTCAAAATGAGGAAGTGGGGTGTTTTTATAAAATTTGAGAGAGCAAGAAGGGTCAAGGAACCTAATTTTCAAGCTTTGTCAAATATTAGCAACCCAATTTTGAAGATTGAGACAGTTATGCAAAATTTTGATAGGGTTGTTGCTAATCTAAAAGAAGAAAGGATTGTACAAGATAAGGGGAAGGCCCCTATGATAGAGGGGGAATCAACCCTACAACCTTCCAAGAAGGTGCACATTTATTCAAGGAGGCAAACCAAGTGGCAGTCAAGTATAACCCATAAAGAACAAAGGCAAACAATATTATGGGATTTGACTTGCCAATGAAGGAGTTTGCATTGTGGAAGTCCAACTATATTGACATATTGGACATATGAGTTGTTGCAGGTTGGAGGGGGTGACTACAATTTTGGTTAATGGTCTGCAACAATAAAATTCAGTAAGGAAAGTGCAATACATGGCCTGGAACTAGAACGGATTAGGCCTTGGATATATCAATGTTCAAATATTGCACTTTCTTAGTTTTAAATATGGTGACAAGGATTGTAGACATGGAATTACTTTGGTGTACTCTCTTTTTCACTTTATGCTTTTCTTGTACAAATTTTGGAGCACGTGGAATAAGTGCTTAGCTCGTGGAAAGGATTACTTTGCACCGACTGAAGGGGCCTTTTGGAGGGCGGGAGAATCTTCATTAGCAAATGGAAATGGTTTTTGTCTTATATGAAATTCTCCCTTGTATTTGGGAAAATATAATTGCCTTTTGATGTGATGTAATTGTCAAATGAGAACTGGACATGTGTACATTTTGGCTCGAAGCTTGTTTGCTCCTTCATTTCTATAAGAAAGAATTAACGACAAAATGTACAGGTTGTTGATTGATCATATAGCAAATTTTGTAATGAGAATACAAAGAACAATTTAGATTTTTGTCTTAGGTATTTGAAGTCTAGTTGATATGCAAATGTAATTTTTGATAACAATACTAGCATTTGAATAGAAAATGGTGCAAATTCAAAGCCATTTCTCTCCTAGTGTATTCATTTCATGAACTATTATTAAAATGATGAAGAGTTGTTTTGTTAATCTTCATTGTGTTCCAATGAATGGTTTTGTCCTTGTTTTTAATTCAAAGAATTAATGAAATTGCTTGGATGAAGCTATAGGTTCATGTAATTCGAGTAGTAGGATCTTTATAAGAAGTTATGGTTTATGATATAATGGTATGATGTTGTAATGCAGTATTTTAGAAGCTTTGTAATGCTAAGTGTTAATCTATTACCCAATTATGCTTGTATTGAGATTGACTTTGTTTCTTGGGTTAAGGCATTGGCTTGGGATTTGTATTTGTGAAATGATTCTTGGTCTTTCATCAACAAATCTAAATTCATAAACAAACTTTCTATCTAATTGTAATTGTTACTATTTCATATCTCATTCTTCATTCTCTGCTCTAAATGTTAGATGTGTAAAGGATCTGCCAAATTCTTGAAAGTTTTCATTTATTGAGCTATGGTTAAGAGAATGAATTTTTTATTTGTAATGCACTAGGTCATGAAGTGCATAAGCCTTTAAGTACATCGTGGGATCACCCTCTCGAGTTTTGCAGAGCCCAAAGTGCAGGAGGAAATCACTGCTGCTTTCACTCGTTCGTTGGCCAATCCCTTTAGGTTGCTAAGAATTGGAAATGGCAATTCCATATGCTTCTTTGAAGACTGGCTTGGTTCTTAAAACACACCAACACAATCCACTAAAACCTGCACACATGAAGAACATAAAAATTGTTCGGGGTTGTTTAGGGGCTTGCTCAATCAAACCCCCATTTTGGTCTTTCAACCTCCACAGACAACTAGAGATAAAATATGATAAAAAAATAACAAGAGATTACTTTTAAATCCTAGTGATACTAGGAATGTAAAAGCATATATAAAGATAAAACATAGATATGATGTCAACCTTGGTCCATGGGGAAGACCACCATGAGATTTGATAAATGATAAAATGATAAAACTATTATAAAGAGATTCAAATATTATTCTACCAACGTAGACTAACAGATAAATAGAGAGTATTACCACAACTTCGACCCTCCTCTCTTAAGATTTTTCAATTGATTTAACAATGTGAAACCAATGGAAGAATATTGAGTTGCAATATGCAATGATATCATGATAGCTTGAGAGCTTGTTGTAGAAGATCTACACTACATACACACACATGCACATACACATAAATACACACATACATACATACACACAAGCTCTTCTAATACACACATATAAATACACACACATACATACGTACGTACACACACATACACATAAATACAAAAGCTTTAAATACACACATAAATACATACACACAGATACACATAAATACATACATACACATGCATACATACATACATACATACATACATACATACATACATACATACATACATACACACACACACACATACACATAAATACACACACACACACACATACATACATACATACATACATACATACATACATACATACACATAAATACACAAGCTTTAAATACACACATACATACATACACACACACACACATACACATAAATACACACACACACACAAACACACGTATACATACATACATGCACACACATACACATGCACACATACACACACATACATACACACACATACATGCATACATACATACACATACACATACATACATACATACATACATACATACATACATACATACATACACACACACATACATACATGTGCATACACACATTCCACACACACACATCATACTGCTGCATACACACACACACTATACATCATATACATACACATACCATACACATACGCATACCATACTGCATACATACACACATACATCATCTGTATATACATAACACATACTAGTGCTACATTTCACACTCACATAACACAACTGTCCAAATTTGAGGATTATATATAAAACTTTATATCTAGATTACAAATATTTAATCTAACAATTGATAAAGACAAGATTATTATCAGCTTATAATTTGAAAATCAGCAAAATTCTCTTGGACTACAGTAATACGCATAGATGTCCATGCAACTCACTAACGTCCAACAAATTTTCAAGATTCAAAATCGTATTTTTTGTGTGGCTTGTTTCTGACGTGTTGTAACGCTCAAATGGGAAAGTAATGGCCTCTCCCATCTACTCGAGCAAACAAAACTCTCCTCATTTGAGAAGAAGATTTTTACTTTGGGAAGTAAGACAACTATCAAGCTCTTTGTTTAAGGAAAAAATCTTCTGAAATATTTCTAGCTATTGAACCTCTTCTACAACAAGCTCTCAAGCTATAATGATATCATTGCATACTACAACTCAAGCCTCCTCCATTGGTTTCACTTTGTTAAATCAATTGAATATCATAAGGGAGGAGGGCCAAAGCTATGATAATTCTCTCTATTTATATGTTATTTTACATTGGTAGAATAATCCTTGAATCTCTTTATATCAGTTTTATCATTTATCATTCATCAAATCTCATGGCGGTCTTCCCTGTAGACCAGGGTTGACACCATATCTATGTTTTATCTTTATATCTTTGCTCTTAAATTCCTAATATTGCTAGGATTTAAAATTAATCTCTTGTTATTTTTTTATCTTTTATCTCTAGTTTGTCATGGAGATCAAAAGACCAAAACGAGGGTTTGATTGAGACAAGCCCCTAAAATATCCCCAACAATTTTTTCATTCTTTATGTGTGCATATTTTACTCGACTGCAACATCATAAATGAGTATTTTGGGAGTCTTTGGATACTACAAAACAACACACTGCATTGTAGTGCATGACTAAGCTTTGGCGTTTGAGGTTGAGAGTCTCTCCATTACGGTGCCAAGTTCTTCTTTACTTGTACTTTCATTTTCAATAATAGTTAGATTTTTATTTTCTTTAAGTTAATGGATATATCATTTAGGTCTTTGCTCAAGTTAGTAATGAATATTATCGTTCTTTTAGTGTAAATAATTTATGTTTTACTTTCTACTTAGTCCTTTTCAATTTTGCATTAAGTACAACAATTTGATTTATATCATTTGAATGTAATATGAAGATTTTTTATTTAGTCCTAATTTATAATTTTCACCATTACATTTTGGTCAACCCACTGCTTTACACACTTCTTTGTTGCTATGGTTAACTTTGACTAAAGTAAACCTCACTTTATACAAGCTCATAAGTACTTTATACAATGTTGGATCTCTTCCTTCAAACCTTTAGTGCTTTTGATAATGCATTTTTTGAGGAATATTTTGATATGTTAGATGGCGTGTTTAATGACTTTTCCAAGTTATCTATTTCTAAACAATCTAGTTCTTCAACATCTTTTTCTACTATTCCTTCTGAAAGGGCTAATAAATCTATTAATGTAATTATTGTCTTTGGTATTCCTAATAAAAATAAGAGACCAATAATTTACGTTAATGGAGAAAATCCCAAACCAAAGAAAGTAATAGTTGTTCGAGGCAATTCATTAATAGTACACCCTCTGAGTTATTACTTACATCTTGCTCAATCTATTACTTCTAAAGTACATGTGACTATTGATTATAAAATAATAGCCCACACTTATGATACTCAAAGAAATAAACATAATGTTGACATTCCAACATCTCTTCCATCTTCTCAACCTATGCTTCCTTCAACACCTACACCGACTTCAAAGTCCCCTAATGATTATGATCTTATACTAGAACAACTTCGTGTTACTCCAACTAAGATATTTGTCTGGGATCTTCAAACTTCTTCAGTTTATCATGGAATGCTTTAGGAAGCCCTCCAAAAAAATATATTGCTTGCTTTTGTTAGATTGAAGGATGTTAATGCTTTGGTAGAATATATTCGCTTTGATTCACCAAATACTACATGTTATCTACACAAGGTTCCTTCCCTAAAAGTACAACACCAAGTTGATTCGTTAATGATAATTATTGTTATCAATGGTACGAGTATTAAACACACTCTCATTGATACTGATTCCACCCTCAATGTTTGTAGCGTTGATCTCTTACCTAAAATTAACATTGATACTAATTCCCTTGTCGCTACATCTTTATCCATTTGTGGATTTGATAATGTAGGTCAACAAGCTCTAGGTACAATAATACTACCTTTGCAGATTGGGCCAATCACTTTACCTACCTTGGTATATGTAATGCTAGGTTCTTTACCATACAACCTTCTTTTAGGAAGATCGTGGGTTCATGCTATGGATGCAGTCCCGTCTACCTTACATCAATTTGTTAAAATAAAAATAAAAATAATCAAGTAGTTACAATCAAGGCCGACCCTAATGCCCTTTATTATTGTTAATTGGTTGAAGCAAATCGGTCTTCAAATTCTACTACTTTTACAGATCTAATTCATTCTTATAACAATGTAATATCATCCTCTAATATTTTTTCCAAGGATGATCTTACTCATTCTTCTCCTAATGATAATGCATGTCCTGGTGCTGATTGGGGCTCTTTAGACTTTACACCATCATTTATTAGAGAATATAAAGTCAACATTGTTGGAAATATTGTTGTCATTGATGTCAAAGGAGAGTTACACATGATCGTTGCCATCATATTAAAGGATCAATATAGATATATTTGGTGTGATTTATGTGCATCTTGGCCAACCTCCATGGTAGTTTAATGCTATGTCTTTGGTGCCCATATTGTTGATTGCCCCTAATGGATTTTAGCACTCACATCCTTTGAAATTTAAAAATAAAATTATTATTTTTGAGGCCCCTTTTTAGGCTGGTCGACCAAGCATTTTGGTTTGCCCCTTTTTGGGGAATTAAAATTAATTTTATTGCATTTAAATGGGTTAACCTCCTTAGCATGATCACCCCTCTTGGGGAAATAAAATAAATTTACTTATTCTCATATGTGGCTGACCCCTTTTGATGAGTCACCTCTCTTGGGTGAAGAGATATTTAATGAGGTATAAAAGAAGATAAGTCGAAGATGTGAGAGGCAAGAAATAAATGTAATATCCTTCCAATTTTTAAAGAAAAAATATATAATTTATCAACAAATTTATGGACCTAATTTGAAGAAGGTTATAATAAGATTTATGATAGATTTTCAAGAAAAATTGTAGCAGATTTATAGCATACTTTCAAGGAGATTTATGGTAGATCTATAGAAAACTTTTAAGGAGATTTATAGTAGATTTATAAGAAGATTTATTAGTAGACTTATAAGTAAATCTTATGAAGGAGATTCACATGAAACATTCTTTGAAGAAGCAATATTCAAGAAGGCGAACTTGTTGTTCATTTGGAGGTTGGCGCCTTCTAATAGAAGAGATCAATGTCTCTTGCTAAGTTGGCGCTTAGTGGTGGGGATTGGTTTCTCCAGTAGGTTGGTGCCTATGAAGATTTGTAAAGAGAATTTCATTGTTGGTTGGATTTGGACAGTTGATCCAAGCAATCTTTTCTCCGTGGTTTTTATCTCGAAAGGGTTTCCATGTAAATCTTGTGTCTCTAAGTTGGTAGATCTTGTATGATTGCTATTTTCATGGTTATTGGATTTAAATAAGTAAAAGTTTTATCTTATATTGATTCACCCCCCCTCTCAGTATAAGTATGTGCACTTATCAAACCCCGCTCACTTTGACATTCCAAAAATATCATTCACACATGTTGTTGAAGACGATACACCTTCTAAATCGAGGGATAGTGTGGATGATACTTGTAATTGCACTTATCATATTGAATATGCCACTAATGTTGATCCTCCCCCTTTTGAGGAGTTGCATTAATGTTATGGTCAAGGATTTAACATTCTTTCAAAAACAGGTTACAAAGGAAAAAGTTATGGATGTAAAGAGTAGGTATCAAGATCCATTAGAGCCAAATCTGCATGGCTCCAATTTGGGCCTTGGATACTGCCTTTCCACTTTTAAATCAAAATTGTGGTTGAATGTGAGCATGATTTCTTTAGATTCTTCTTTGTTAAATCTTATTCATGTCCATAATTTATCTCAGATAGTGATGAGCCTATTGTAACTGCTCTAGATGTTTTCTATTCTGAGTAATCTCTTGCAAAGTTTTTAGGAGCATATTTTAATTTACCATCTTATCATCATGACTGTTGATTCCCATATTGCTTGAGTTCTTAAGCTTATTTTGGTGAATATGTTATGGCCATAAATAATAAATTTATTTCAAATACCAATAAAATCTCCACTATCCCTAATCCTTTAGACCGTAGTACACTCCCCGGTAAGAGATACTATTGACGTTTGTATGGATCCCACTTCCTTTGAGAAAGTAATCAAGATTGGCAAGTGCATATCTTTTGGAGAATGTAAATCACATTCCAATCTTCTACATTCTTATCCTGATATTTTCTCTTGGTCTATGTGAGTATGCCCAATATTGACCCCTCTATTGTCGTCCATAATATCATATTATATCTCGATGCTAAGCCTGTTAAGCAGAAAATTAGAAAGATGAATCCCAAGGTTTCTTTATGGTCAAGATTGAGATTGAAAAGATTTTAAAAGTTGATTTTATTCGTCCCATTAACTATTCACCTTGGATATCGAATATTGTGGTTGTTAAACTTGATGACTATATTCAAGTATGCATTGATTTTCGTGAGTTAAAAAAGCTTCTATTAAAGATAACTTTCCACTTCCTAATATAAATATGATTGTGGACTCCACAGTAGGCTATGCCTTATTATCTTTCATGGATGACTTCTCGAGATATAACTAGATCATTATTAATATGGATGATCAATTTAAAATAACTTTCACTATCCCTTGGGGTACTTTCTATTCCGTAGTCATGTCGTTTTGATTAAATAATCTGTCTTATCTTTGATCGCCTTCGACTCTATAGGATGAGGCTAAATCCTCTTAAGTGTGTCTTTCATATTGGCACAACCAAAATTTTAGGATTTATTGTTTCTCATCACAGAATTGAAGTCGATACTAATAAGATAGATGCAATTACAATCTTTCCTCCACCCAAAAACATATCTCAACTTTGTAGTCTTCAAGGAAAGATTTAGGCAATTCGAAGATTTATTTCTCAATTGGCTGATCATACCCTTCCTTTCAAACATCTTCTAAAGAAAAATATACACTTTTAATGGGATCAAAATTGTGAAACTACTTTTGATTCAATTAAGAGCTACTTGTTGAATCCTCCCATTTTGATGTCAGTTGTACAAAATCAACATTTTCTGCTATATACTTCTGCATCATCTCATGCTTTAACAACCCTATTAGATCAACATGATGATGATGGTAAGGAGAGAGCAATATATTGTATAAGTCTTATCTTAATTGATTACGAAACTAGATACTCGGTATTAGAAAAGCAATGTCTTCTTGTTGTCTTTGCAACTCATAATGTAAGACATTATCTTATCCCTGCAGAAACTCATGTCGTGGTCAAGTTTGATCCTCTTAAGCATCTATTCTCTAAAACTGATCTTTCGAGAAGATTAGTTAAATGAGTGATGTTGCTTTCTAAGTTTGATCTTAAATTAATCTCTCAAAAAACAATCAAAGGAAAATTCACGGTTGACCAATTAGTTGAAGCACCTTCACCTTATTATTTTCCTAACTTAGATGCCTTTCTTGATGAACATATACTTTCTGTAGAGGATGATTCTACATGGCAATTATGTTTCGAAGGATCAAGGTGTTAAATTGGTTTTAGAGTGGTAGTTTTACTTTTGCACTCCAACAAACCGATTCCCTTATCCTTTCGTCTACAATTTATTTGTAAAAACAACATTGTGGAGTACAAAACCCTCATTGTTGGTTTACGTATCGCATCATCACTAAACATAACACATTCAAATTTATACTGATTCTCTGTTAATTGTAAATCAAATCATAAGAACTTATCAGGCTAAACAAGATAAATTGTCTAAATATCGTGATTTAGTGTTATCTTTACTACATAATTTCTCATCATTCATTATTGTTAGTATTCCAGGAAAATATAATCTTCATACAGATGCAATGGCAAGAACTTCTTCCCTTGTACCCTTTGACACTGCAACAAACGAATATCACTTTGTGATCCAATTTCTTTCTTCTCCTACCATCATTAATTCCTTAGACTCTAATAGTTTACTTTGTGCAAGTGTAGACTCTGGTGAATGGTATTCTCACATTTACAACTATCTAAAGGATGGGAATTTTTGGGATAATGTTGCTAAAAACACTTGCATTTGTATTTGAAAGATTGTAACAAGTTACATTATTCTTTCAATCATTCTTTATGGAAAATCTTACAATGGTGTTTTGCTTTGATGTTTGAATAAGTTTGAAATACCCCTTGCCTTTCAAGAAGCTCATTTAGGCTTTGATAGTGGGCATTTTGGTGGTAAATCCTTAGTTTAAAAATGACTGAGAATGGGATACTATTGGCAAACAATGGAACAAGATTCGTTTGTCTTTGTCAAGAAATATCATCAGTGTCAACAACATAGCAATCTAATCCAAACTCTTGCCCAGGAACTTCATGCCTAGGCATCTCCTTGGTCATTTTCAGTATGGGGCTTGGATATCACAAGAAAAATTTCACCACCTTCTTTAAGGGATATACATTTATAATAAAAACTACGGACTACTTTACAAAGTGGGTGGAAGCTATTCCATTTTGATCGACTACCATTGAAGCAATTTGTAGATTCTTCTTAGAAAACATAATTTCTCATTTTGGATTGCCTTTTACTTTTGTTTCAAACAATCACACATCATTTAAGAACAAAGAAGTGAAGCAAATTTTACAAAAAAATCATATTCAACATCGTTTTTCTACTCATTATCTTTAGTCTAATGGTCAGGTTGAGGCTTCTAATAAAACTTTATAACAAATTCTTCATAAAATTGTCAACAAACATGGTGAAGATTAACACACTCAATTAACATATGCATTGTGGGCCTATCGCACAAGTATTTGTATGACTACTAGTAATACTCAATATAATCTTGTGTCTGGTGTTGACGTCATCATGCCTTTAGAGTTGAAAATTACATCATCGCAATTTTCCTTAAAGGACTTATTGATGACGATATTTATCATGATTAACATTTAAATTAGTTTGAATTGCTCGATGAGCATTGATTAAATGCTCTCAAACACCTTCAAGCTTATCAAAATCTTTATCTTCCCAATACAATCAAAACATTATTTCTCATTCTTTTGAAGTGGGTGATTTGGTTCTCTATGAGAATCAACAAAATGTAATGCACCACCAGGAGCAAAAGGGAAATTGAAACCTAAATGGTTGGGTGCTTACATTATCACTTATGTTTATGGTTTCAGTGCTTACAACTTATCTATATTGGATGCTAAGCCTTTGAAAAAACCTATCAATGCAATGCATCTTCATTGCTATTACATATAAAGCATTGTATGTGATATTTGGATAACACTCAGTCCTTAAGGGATTGATTTTGTTTATCTCATGTCATTCAATCATGAACACATATTCTTTGTGTTATGATAAATGTGTGCATAGTGTATTTATCCATGTTATATAATTCAAGTGCATTCATAGATTGATTATGATTAATTTTTGATGTGCTTTGTATTTGATTGGTGAATTATAAGAACATTGTTGTTTTATTTTATTTCTTTAATAGCATTATAATTCATTTCAATACCTCAAATTTGTTTACTGATTATTTTAATTTCTCATATCAAATGTAGAGTTTAATCAATTTTAGCTAGTTTAATTTTATCAATTGATTTATTTTGTTAGCACAGTAATCACCATAGTTTCTTTTACACAACATTTAATATTTCATTAAATCATCATTATATTTAATTGAACAAATATAAAATGATTTGTTTGACTAGATCATGATAACATTTAATTAAACATGTAAATCACATCATTGTTAGATTTGTGAATAACATGAGCTACAAGATCAAACAATGAACAAAAGACCTTCCACCCAAGAGATTTGCAAAAGAAAGATTTGCCATTTCTCAAAAAAGAAATATTTACAGAATGGATAATTACAAGAGAGAATGAATACTTTAAAAGAGCAACCCTAATGAAAAGGGATTAGATCATGACAAGTGTCAACATCTTGTGTAATGAGACGAATTGATCTAATATTAGCTCTATAGTTAACATAAATAAAGCATTAAATTAACTAATAAAGCAAACCTATGTTTAACTTAAGTGCATGAGAATTAGAATAATAATTAATTAAAGTAATTAATTATTCTCTAATAATGATAACTCTACCCTTAAGTGTAACAGCAAACCAATGAGCATTAAATTAACTAATAAAGCAAACCTAAGTTTAGCTTAAGTGCATGAGAATTAGAATAATAATTAATTAAAGTAATTAATTATTCTCTAATACATGATAACTCTAACACCCACCCTTAAGTGTAACTTAGGGAGTAGCTAAACAACTCTAAAAACCAATGCATAAAAAGTAAATAAAACATTAAATTAACTAATAAAGCAAACCTAAGTTTAGCTTAAGTGCATGAGAATTAGAATAATAATTAATTAAAGTAATTAATTATTCTCTAATACATGATAACTCTAACACCCACCCTTAAGTGTAACTTAGGGAGTAGCTAAACAACTCTAAAAACCAATGCATAAAAAGTAAATAAAACATTAAATTAACTAATAAAGCAAACCTAAGTTTAGCTTAAGTGCATGAGAATTAGAATAATAATTAATTAAATTAATTAATTATTCTCTAATACATGATAACTCTAACACCCACCCTTAAGTGTAACTTAGGGAGTAGCTAAACAACTCTAAAACCAATGCATAAAGAGCAAAGAAAGCATGAATGGGTCCCGACAACTAGGCCTGATGAGGTACCGAGTACAACTAAAAGATCTCTAAAAAATGGAGAAATGTGAATGGCTCTCTGATTGTCACACCAAAGAATAGTGGGACTATTAGGAGGAAAACCAAACTCAGTCAAAGACTGTCGAAGCCACAAAACCTCCTGGTTGGCCAAAACCGCTACACGATACTCAACCTCTATGGATGATAATGCAATAGCAGATTACTTCTTGCAAGACCGTGTAATAGGACCAAAACCAAGGTAGAAAACAAAGCCAGAAGTGGACTTCCTATCATTGACATCACCAGCCCAATTTGAGTCAGTGAAGCCAATAATTCAAGGATCTCCTGATGCATAGTGAATACCATAATGTGAGGTTCCCTAAATATATCTCAAAATTCGTTTGGAAGCTTGTCAATGAATCTCATGTGGATCATGTGAAAATCAAGAGACAAGACCAACCGTAAAGGAAAGATCAGGACGAGAATGTGTTAGGTACAAAAGACTGCCAACCAACTGCCTGTATAATGTAGCATCTACTGAAGGAGTAATACAAGTGGAAGACAATACAACATCTAACTAGAATGGTGTGGGGGCAGGCTTGCAATCAAGCATGCCAAATCTCTGAAGCATGTCAAGAGCATACTTTTGTTGAAATATGGAAATCCCATCCGAAGACTAAATAACTTGTAAACCAAGAAAGTAGTGCAGAAGGTCGAGATTTGTCATCTCAAACCGCTCCATCAAAGCTCGTTGAACATTCTGGATCATGGAGGATGAACCGCTTGTAAGGATCAAATCATCCACATATAACACAAAGATCAAAAGATCACCCTCATGTCTTTGAATGTACATTGTGGGATCAAAATGACATTGTGTGAAGCCAAAAGAAAGCAAAAAAGTGTCCATCTTCTCATACCAAGCCCGAGGGGCTTGTTTGAGACCATATAGTGAACGTCAAAGCCTGCAAACCAGTGAAGAGTCCTCAGTAAAACCATGTGACTGCTCCATATAAATCTCCTCATGAAGATCACCATGAAGGAAGGCACTCTTCACATCCATCTGGAATACTGACCATCCCTGTGAAGCCGCAAGGGAAAGTACAAGGCCAATAGAATTCATCTTGGCAACAGGGGCAAAAGTCTCAGAATAATCAATACCTTTGACCCAAGGGAAACCATTTGGAACAAGACGTGCCTTATACTTATCAATAGAACCATTTGCAACATATTTGGTACAATACACCCACTTGCACCGAACCAACTTTCTTCCCTTAGGAAGAGGAACTAAATCCCAAGTATGATTCTTCATCAGAGAATAATACTCATTTGCCATAGCACTATCCCACTCAGGAATACCAATCGCCTCTGAAAACTTCTAAGGATCATCCGAAATGGTATGAATCAAAAGACCAACACCCGATGTTTGTGCACAAGTGCGACGAGACTCTGAAGGATCACCTGCCAAAGGTCTAGCTACATTAATAGTATTGCAGGCCCACTTGGGTAAAGGTTGAATATCTAGAGGTGGTGGAATAGATGGAGCATCATCCTCATCCTCAAGAGATGAGTAATCCTCAAGATATGAGGAATGAGTAGTAGGAGATGAGGGAGAAGCTTGGGATGGAGAATCCATCAGAGGAAAGCACTCATCAAATTGGACATCTTGTCAAAACAAGACCTCTCTAGAATCATGATCAAACAACATGTACGCCTTAACATCCTCACAGTAACCAACAAATATGAGTGGTTGGCTCTTCCTCTTCATGGCTTTCCACTGAGCTTCAGGAATAAATGCCCAAGCCTCACTACCAAAGACTTTGAATGAAGATACATCGAGCTTGACATGGGACCAAGCCTCCTCAAGAGTTAGATGTTGCAATGCCTTGTGAGGCATACGATTCTGAATATAATTGGCACAATTAACTACCTTAGCCCAAAAAGAAGAATGCATATCTTGTGACTAAATCATACAATTGGCCATCTCCCGTAAATTTTTGTTCTTTCACTCAGCAACACCATTCTGCTGAGGGGTGTATGGAATTGTAAGTTGATGTTGCAAACCATGCTTAGTGCAAAAGTCCCTAAAAGTTTGATTAACATACTCCCCCCATTATTTGTGTGTATTCGTTTGATAGAAAGACCAAATTGCTTCTCCACAAATGCTTTAAAGATTCTTAAAGATTCTTGTACTTAAGAAAGTACACCCATGTATGCTTGGAGAAGTCATCAATAAATGTGAGCACATATTTGGTCCTTGAAAAATGGAGTCGAAAATGACATGATGTCACTATGAACCAACTCTAAGGGTGCCTTAGCACATGTGCCTCTACCCGTAGGAAAAGAATCTTGATGATGTTTGCCAAGAACACATCCTCGACAAACACCATTAGTACAAGAAATCTTAGGGAGCCCTGACACTAATGCTTGTGTACTCATCTACTAGAGATATCTGTAATTGACATGACCAAAACGTTCATGCCACAGCATGCTCTCAGTGTCTGCATGTGCTATGAAGGATGAACCTGAACTAGTTGAAATCTCAAAACCATCAAATCGATATAAATGAGAAGTATCAACACTCCCAATAGCCACAATAATAATAGGATCATGAAGGTCTCAAATAACTACATTAGATGGGGTAAACTCGACTGTCTCACCGATGCCAGATTGACAACTCTGATGCACTTAAATAAGGTTGGTGGAGATATTTGGAACTACAAGTACCTCCTAAAGAAAACCACCCTCAAGTGTGATAATGCCTGAGCCCAAAACTGAAAGCTACAATCTAAAAGGGATGAAACCAAATCCTGAGAAGGTGTCATGTGATGTGTTGCACCAAAATCAAGTATCCATGGAGCTGCAGAAGGCAAGGCTCTTGCAGAAAGAGCATGACCTTTACCTGTAGATGAGGAAGAAGATTTGGGGGTGGAGATGTTATGTTGCTACATGGATTCCTCCAAAGCCTCTAATCTCTTCCAACATCTATTGACTGGATGTCCCTCCTTACCACAAAAAACTACAAGGTTCACCTGATTTCTTCTTCGTCTTGAAGGAAGACTCGCCAGACTTAGAAATTTATCATACCGAGGAGTGGTTTGAGGTTTATGTTCTGACTTCTGAGATGTTTTGGAGGAACGCTCACTACTTGATGAAGTATATGTCTTGGGCTTCTGTTTCTTCTTGTCTTTCCCTTTGGATGTTTGTGCTACTAGTGCCTGAGTTTTGGAATCAGAAAGAGATTCAAACTGAACCAACTTTTCCTGTTTACGAGTCAAACAATCATAGAAAACTTCAAAAGCAGGCATGGTAAATGCATCACCCAATGCATCAATAGTAGAATAGAAAGAATAGAAGACTTGAAATGACCCTTGAAGCTTAGAAAAAATCAGGAAAATACATTCTTTGTCAATTTTATTCTTCCCACAACCCTCCGAAAGAGATCTAAGTGACTTAAACCTTTGCAAGAAGTCCTCAATGGAGGGGTAAGAATCATGTACAAGTGATGTTAATTCTACCTCAATCTGGAGAGCTCTAGATACTCATTGATGGTGCCAAAAAGATCATTGAGTCTTGTCCACATAGCCCTATGAGTGTTGCAAGACTCCAAATGAAACAAGAGACTGTCTGAAACATGAAGTGACATCAAACCCATAGCCTCATCTGTCTTCTTCCTATATTGAAATATCTCAAATTGATGAGTCAATGCTGGTTGTACTTCATCCAAAGTGGACCATAAACCCTTAGACATGAGCATTCTGGTCATATGAGCTTTCCAGGTATGATAGTTGTGTGGCGTAAGATGTTCAAATGAAGAGGTGTCTGCCATGATAGCTGTGGTTTTCAAAACAATGTGTCGTGTAGGATTTTTTATCTCAAACATATATAGATATTGAAAGTGAGAAATATACCCCCCACAATAGGAAAAACCAAACCCAAATACAACTTTGAGAGCAGAAAAAAACACTTTAGTGAGGTCCTTGTGTACCTTGTGAATATTCTGGAAAAATGGACCACATGGATGTGTAGAGCACTGAAAGAGCTTTCTAATGCCATTTCGTTTGCAAAAAACGAAGTCCATTTGCCCAAGTTATGACCCCAAAAATGTAGAATAGAAGGGTTGTCTTCAATTGACTGTAGAAAATTTTGGGTAAAATATCAGAAAAAAATATCTACAAATCTGGAGCAGGCTCAGAATTAGCCTTCCAATGATATAAAGTTTTTGAAAAACGGAGTTCGTATGTCCAAGATTAACTTGATTTTGTAAAATTGCTCAATTTGCTTTAAAAAACCAAACAAGGGGCTTAAAATTTCGGCCCCTAGACATATGGGCACCCAGTTTCTGGGTTAGGGGGCTAAAGCAGGGAATATTCTTTAGAATATTCTAAAAAATATTCTGCTATCACATCACCAAAAAGTGAAACAACTTTTGGAATAAAAAATTTCTTTCGTTTCAAAAAAATCAAACCCCATGAATTTTTTAATAAACTTGCACAATTTTTTTTTTGAAACCCACAGATTTTTCTTATGTTGGAAATTAATGGCTTGCACAGTACGACGTACAAATCTGTACCCGATACAAATTTCGTACCACTGTACAGATTTTTTTGCTTCATAAATCGTGCCAACAAAAAAAAAATCAACTTTTTTTTTCATAGATTTTCACAAAAAAAAATCGATCTTTAGGTTTTTGGCCGCTCTAGATGCAATGGCGAGGTCTGCTTTGTGCCAAAGTGCTTCGAAAATTCACCCACCTCCAAAAATTACAAAAAAAAGCATTGAAAATTCCAGATCTAACCCTATAATCAGAATGAGAAAAAAAGCTTAGAAATGGAGAAGGGGTTTGTTGAATCCTCGCTCTGATACCATGTTAGATTTGTGAATAACACGAGCCATAGGATCAAACAATGAACAAAACACCTTCCACCCAAGAGCTCTGCAAAAGAAAGATTTGTTATTTCTCAAAAAGAAAATACTTACAGAATGAATAATTACAAGAAAGAATGAATGCTTTAAAAGAGCAACCGTAATGAAAAGGGACTAGATCATGACAAGTGTCAACATCTTGTGTGATGAGACGAATTGATCTAATATTAGCTCTATAGTTAACATAAATAAAGCATTAAATTAACTAATAAAGCAAACCTAAGTTCAACTTAAATGCATGAGAATAAGAATAATAATTAATTATTCTCTAATACATTATAACTCTAACAATCATAACCATACATATATCCATGAAACATAAAGACATGTGCATGGAACTGCAAACAATCTCATAAATACATATCTCAAAAATATACAATGTCCATGTAGATGTGTAATCACCACTATAACAAAATATGGTGTATATACGCAAAAGTGATAAGATATGTATTTGAATCAAGGGGCATGTGTGCGCGAGCCCTTAGGTGCAGGAGGGTCCTCTAGCTGTGGAGGTGCTTGCCTGATGGAGGCTACTAACCGTGAGTGTGTCCTAGACACGCTCCACAAGAAAGCCACAGTCCTTTGATCTCCCCTCTCAGCCTAAATATCTCCTCCTTGAGTGCATACTTCCTCTCTAAGAGTTGTTTTTCACTCGTGTACCACTCTAAGATCATCTATGAGTTGTCGCACTCGGGGATGATTGAGATCGGTGGCCATAATGGTTTGAGCTCTCTATAAATCTGCTCGAAGCTTCTTGACTTGGCTTTGATGAGCATCGTGTGTTGTCTCGGCACTTTGCTCTCCTCATTACCATGTTTGTCTTCACAATCAAAGCTTGTGCCTCAACCACTCACTAATCATGATCTCCCATTATCGTGGCCAACTTTGCTGCTTGCTGAATTTTGCACACCCTAGTCTCCTCATATGCAGTCCTCAACTGCACAATGGGCTTAAAGACCTGGATGTGGCAACTGAAAGTCAACTATGGCCTATATGAATCTAAAACTGGGCCCTCGAGCTGTACAATTGGAAACATCGCTGCAATGAATTGATTGATAACGTTGAACCATTCTCATGTCCACACTAAAAAAATCAAAATATAACAATCATCAGTAACACACCATATTAATTAAACCACATATAATAACATCTACATCATATTCTATTTTATCATGCATATATGAAAAACATAAGCATAAACTCACTTGGGTCTTCAGGATGCCAGTGTAGGTCTCGAGACGAAGGTGCATTGTTGGAGGTGATGTTGGGGTTGGTGACAACTATCAATGGTGGTCTCACAACAATGCTTGCATTGCTTGACTCACCTAGTTGCATCTGCCTTGAAGGTGCTACAATTGGGGTTGATGCTCCTATAGGTGTTGCAGTTGGAGGAACTACCCTCCATCATACTTGGGGCCTCTCCTCCTGTCTCTCCTCCTCTACATCCTTCTCATCACTGCTACTCTCCTCTTAATCCTTTACACTAGGATCCCCTCTGAGGGAATCCTTTGGGAAAATGGGTTGAGGAGCAAAATCCTACCACTAACAGATAAACCCTTGTATGACTCCTACATCATACACATCATGTGTTGGACACTCATCCTCGCCCCCACTATCTAGGTCACTAAGTGCAACCTCGACAATAGTTGGATAAGCTCAATCTCATTCCCTAACTGCGCTCTTATACAACTGAACATATGTGGCATGACTGGGGGCACCTGCTAGACTAAGCTAAACTATCTCATAACATGCCTATGGTAAAATGGCATGATAATGTGGTCATATGAATTGATTAGGAGATGATCTCACTGCATACGAGCCATGTCTCACCATACCATGTCATACTCTCATGCCTTTATAGGGTTGTCATACTATATGTGCACTTTGTAATTGGTCAAGAGTCTATCTCCAAAATATTACATTGAATCTCCAATCTTCAACAAGTGGGTATGCATGTGCTCTCGATGCATCTAGGGAGATCAACACTGGGTATCTGGTAGGTCTCATGCACGTAATGTGCTCAAAGACCTAAAGCTGTAGAAATGTGCACGTGATGTGCTAGAAGACCTAGACATGTAGCAACGTGCACGTCATGAGGCTCATACCCTCATGATGCATGAATCGATCGAGATCATGATATAAATGGGTGAGCATACTTCGCCCCCAAGAAAAAATAGTCTCTCTACTCCATGGCCTTCATAGTATGAACAAGGCCCCCATGAAGGTGTGTGTCTTGACCATCTATGTCCACTCTCATGGACATAATGGCAATTAATATTTTCTTGACTAAAGGGATGGGCACTAATCCTTGCTCGAGCCATCACATGTATATGTTCCCAGTAGTGTTCGCCACAATGACCTGAACTAGTGCATAACACTGTGGCTCTTGCATTGCAACCAGTGGTTGGTCCTCAATCGTGACTCTCTCTCTGTGAATAGGCAACCTCAAGATGTGATATGCATCTATTAGTGGAATTGTCATCTCCCTTGTTGGGAGATGGAAGGTAGATGTATTGGTATCTCACCTCTCCATAAGCGCCATCAACATGATTGGGTGGAACCGCATCTCAGGTAAAACAAATATCCACCACAAACCTACTCATATGAGAAAAGTTTCCTTTGCTATTGTGGTAGTCTCATGTGAACTCCGCAATAAGGAAAGCATGGCTCCTCCACCATGCTTGCGCATAGTGGGAAAAGTCTGCAAAATTAAAAAAAAAACATTTCTATTATTTTTCTCTAAGCATTTTAAAGCATTCTATGATTCTAGAAACATAGAAATATCTCATTTTTGCTAGGACGCTAGCGCCCTAGATGGACAAAATTGTGTCATCTAAATGCTAGTGTGGATTAGATGCTTGCACGAGGTTGGACAACCGTGCACCGGTTGGACACTAGCACACCCGTTGGACATCGACACATGTCATGGGGCCCACAACCCTAAAACTAGTGAAAAACAACAAAAACTTTAAATTTTTTTGCATACCTCTTGTTGTGTGATGCCCTGCTCAACATCTACTCTCACCTCATCGATCTTAGGTGGCCAAAAGTCTCATTTGCAAGGAATTTTCGCTAGAAGATCATTGTGAACACTGCAAAAATTCCCTCCCTAAATAGTAAAAATAATTGGTTAAACCCTAATTTTTCTATATAATATCAAAAAAATAACTCGACATAATTTTTGGCATGGGCGAATTAACCATCTTGTTTTTGCTCCTACAAGAGGTAGCAAAAACATAAGGGATCATATATTCACCCTTCTATGTCAAATTTTCTTATGAAAATATCTCTCATATCATTCCTCTACTTGTGGTAGTTTCTTCCAATTTTGGAAAAACTAACACATTTAGATTTTACAAAATCTATTTTTAAACACTAATAATAAAACCTTGCAAGATCTGGCATCAAATATTGTGGAGCTTCATTGAACTCAAACCTGGGGGCATCATCAATCCACTTGGTTGACTTTTGCATCCTCTACAATATCCTTTTTTTTAGTTAATACTTTTTGTAAATTTTATTATCTACTTGAGCATAGCTTATTCCTTTGCATAATCAACTCGCTAAAGTGGGAGCAAAATGTAGTATCAAAAATTGTATATTAGTGCAATTTCACATACAACACACCTGTCCAAATTTGAGGATTAATGATAAAACTTTATATTTGGATTTCAGATATTTAATCTCACTGACTAATAAAGACAAGATTATTACTAGCCTATAATTTGAAAATCAACAAAATTCTTTTGGACTACAGTGCTATGCATGAACGTTTGTGCATCATGTTAGTGTCCAACGAATTTTCAAGATTCAAAAGTGTATTTTATGTGTTTCTTGTTTATGATGTGTGTCATAACACCTGAACGGAAAAGTAATGGCCTCTCCCGCTAGCTCAACCTAACAAAAGTCTCCTCATTTAAGAAGAAGATTTTCACTTTGGGAAGCATGAAAACTATCAAGCTCTTTGTTTAAGGTTCAAAAACTTTGCTAAAATGTTTCCAACTATTGCAACTCTTCTACAACAAGCTCCCAAGCTATCATGATATCATTGCATATTGCAACTCAAGCTTCCTCCATTAGTTTCACATTGTTAAATCAATTGAAAGTATTAAGGGAGGAAGGTCAAAGCTGTGGCAATACTCTCTATTTATCTATTATTCTACATTGGTAGAATAATCTTTGAATCTCTTTATATCAGTTTTATCATTTATCATTTATCAAATCGCATGGTGGTCTTCCTCGTAGACCAAGGTTGACACCGTATCTATGTTTTATCTTTCTATCTTTGCTTTTAAATTCCTAATATCACTAGGATTTAAAAGTAATCTCTTGTTTTCTTTTATCTTTGGTTATTTATGGAGGTCAAAAGACCACAATGGGGGTGTGATTGAGGCAAGCCCCTAAATAGCCCCCAACAATTTTTTTGTTCATCATGTGTGGAGGTTTTAGTGGACTATAGCATCATAAATGAGTGTTTTGGGAGTCTTTAGATCTATTGTGTTAGGACAACAACACTGCACATTGTAGTTTGTGCTAAGCACTAGTGTCCAAGGCCGAGAGTCTCTCCATTCAGTGTTAGGTTCCTCTTTGCTTATACTTTTGTTTTCAATAATAGTTATATTTTTATCTGCTCTAAGTTTCGATATATCTTGGTCTTTGCCTCTAGTTAGTATTGAATATTATCGTTCTTTTAACGTAAATCATTTTTTGTTTTGCTTTCTAGTGAGTCCTTTTCAATTCTGCATTAAGTACAACAAATTGATTTATACCATTTGAATGTAATGTGAAGATTTGTTACTTATAGTCTTATTTTCTTTAAGTAGCAATTTTCACCATTACACATACATACATACATAAACAAACACACATACATGCATACATACACACATGTACACATACATGCATACATACACATACACATACACATACACATAGACATACACATACACATACACATACACATACATACATATAGACATACATACACACATACATACACATAGTGTGTGTGCATCTTACCATTATCAACCACATTAAAATTTAGCATAGAAATAAGATGACATTCATAACCCAAGAATGAAACAAACAGAAATAACATCTCACTTCCAATATCATATAGCATGAGGATGGAACAAGCCTTCTAGATGTCAATGTTCAATCTTGAACCATTGAAACTTCAAGTATCTAGCAAGAAATTTTTTGATGTCTTGCCTCAAAAGTGTCATAAGGCCTACATGCATCTTCTTGACTCTCATATGGACAAAATAGCATTCCTTATGTGACTCAAAACATCACAAGATTCCTCAAGTCCACTATGTTAGGCATGTAGCCACATATTGTAGAGAAAACCATTATCCTCTATCATGTAGCCCATGTAGTTTCCCTTCAAGGTCACTCCTAAATTTCAAACTACTAAAAACAATATTTATTGAGGTTGTTCCAAGATCCTACTCACAAACATGTCCCTTTATTAGTTGCAAGGTACATGTACTAGTGTTGATTCTAGGGCATCCCCAAGCTTGTTATCCTTTACATTTGATATCTAAACAATGTTGAAAACATACACTTACATAAAAAAATCCATCTAATGTTATAACCAAGCATTAGGTTTGGAATGAGTGAAGATATATTTCAAGCTTAAATGGTATATCCTCAACTCAAATCATCTCACAAAAGAAAGTGTCATCACGTTTTCAAAGCATGCATAATCATTGCTAGCTCCAACTCATGAGTGGAAATTTCAACTCATAATCCTTGAGCTTTGGTGAGTTAGTGTCAACTACTTGTCATCCACCAATACCCTAATTATACCCTCAATAAAAATATCTATGCAAACTACAATATACCTATTAGGATCTCACAGAATTCAATGGTGTACTAATGAGTAGCTCCTTCGACATTTGAAAATGTTGCTTCACTTCTCTATGCAAATAGCTCTCATAAACAGCTTGCTCTAAAAAACTATGTGTTAGAACATATGATTGATGTTTTACTTTTACAAGAAACCAAAATGAAGAAAGCAAACTTTGATAATATTGCTAAGTATGTGTGGTTGGGTGCCATTTACTCCTATAGTGATGTTGAAGGGGCGTCGGGTGGTCTTGCAGTGCTTTGGAACCCTTCTAGGATTAATGGCTCTAAACTATTCCACTGTCAGAGTAGTGTGGGAGTCTCCTTTTCTTACCTGAGCAACTCTTGGTCGCTTATCAATGTCTATGCTCCCAACTAGAGGAATGTTAGAAATGCCTTATGGCAGGACCTCTCTTATTGGGTTAAAAATAATAGGGGGTCTCACTGGCTAGTGGCTGGGGACTTCAACTCCCCCTTATATCCTTCAAAGAAAAGTGGTGGTCTGGTGGATTATTGTAACAACATAACAGATTTGGAGAACTTTTTGCATTCTACTAGCCTGATGGACATTGATTTCTTGGACCAAGCTTTTACTTGGACCAACAAGTGTCTTGGGGAGGGCTTAATTCAAGTCAGATAAGATAGATTCCTCTGCTCCAACAATTGGACATCTCTGCCTAGTGCCAATCTTCAGGCGCTGCCCAGGATGGTCTCTGATCACAATCCTCTGCTACTGGTCTCGAATGACTGCTCTGTTGTTGGACCGTTCCCCTTTCGGTTTGAGATAATGTGGAATTCACACCCTGATTTCAAGAACAAAGTTGTTGAATGGTGGAATATTCATGTTCATGGCTCTCCCATGTTCAAGATCTTTTTTAAACTTAAACATATCAAATGTATGGTGAAAGGTTGGAGCAAAAGAGTTTTTGGGGATGTTTTTCAGAAAAAAAAGAAAGAAAGAAGAGATGTTGGGGATAAATTAAAAACTATCCAAAAGAAAATGGAGGATGGGGATGTCAGCGTGCCTACCTGCAACCAGGAAAGAGAGTGGAAAAGGGAGTGGGAGCAAATTCTAAGGAAAGAGGAAATTTTCTGGAAACATAAATCTAGAGTTCAATGGTTGCAAGAAGGATACATAAATACCTCCCTTTTTCATGTCTCTACCCTAAAACATAAGAAAAAGGAATCAAATAACTAATACATAATGTGCAAGGGGATGTGTTCAAGACGCCCACCCAGATTGGTCTTTTGGCTATGAACTATTTTCAGGAGGCTTATTTGGTCCTTGTTGAGGCTCCTAATCTGGCTTTGGACAATCTACTATTGGACCCTCTCCCGACCTTTATTTCCCAAAATGATAACCTTGGAATTCTTAGTGTTGTTACTGTTGAGGAGGTCAGGTTAGCTACTTTCAGTATGGGGGCTTAGAAAGCGCCTAGCCCAGATGGTTTTCCACCGGCCTTCTTTTAGATCTTTTGGGAGATTGTTGGTGGGGACCTTGTTTTAGCTACGTGTAATTTTTTCAAATCTAGTAAGATTCTCAAACAACTGAACCACACCTTTATAGCCTTAATTCACGAGATTGATGATCCCCAATCTATGACTGATTTTAGACCCATTAGCCTTTGTAACACTTTTTATAAAATCCTCTCTAAAATCCTGGTGAACTGTATCAAACCCCTCCTTGACAAATTAATTAGCCCCACTCAAAATGGGTTTGTGCCTGATCGTCATATCCTGGATGCTACCTTAACCACTCATGAATTACTCCATTCCATGGATAGATGCAATAATGCTAGTATGACCCTTAAATTAGATATTTCAAAAGCCTATGATAAGGTGATTTGAGACTTTTCCCTAAAGTCTTGGCTAAGTTTGGGTTTGACCAATCTGTAGTTAAACTCATAATGGAATGCATAACTATGGTAAAGTACTTTGTTCTGGTTAATGAGATTCCTTTTGGTTTCTTTAATGTTGGGAGAGGTATCAGGCAGGGTGATCCCCTCTCACCCTATATATTTATCTTGATTGCGGATGTCTTGAGCAGGAATTTTATTAAATTGTTGTCGGAAGGGTCTATTAAGGAAATTAAGGTTGCCTCTTCTCTAAATCCTATTGTGATCCAACAATTTGTAGATGATACCTTCCTATTTGGGAAAGCCTTTGTGGTTAAAGCCAGGAAATGGAAAAATTGTCTCAACAACTATGTTGCTTGCTCTAGGCAGTGTATTAACTATAACAAAAGTATGATTTATTTCTTCAACATCACTCCTAACCTGCAAGCTCGAGTGATTGTTGTTCTGGGATGTAAAAGTGGTTCTATTCCTTCGGTTTATCTTGGTTTACCCCTTACTGTTAAGGAAGTCACTCCCGACTTTTGGAATTCGGTCCTTGAAAGGATCCAAAGGAAGCTGGCTGGGTGGAAAGGTTTTCTCCTCAGCCATGTTGGCAAACTGCAACTCCTATCTGTTGTCCTTCAAGGTATCCATGTCCACTTCCTATCCATTTTCAAGATCCCTAGATATATTGTTGAGAAGTTTGAGAAAATAGAAAGGAATTCCCTCTGGTTAGGGACCGAGGAAAGGAAGAAATTTGCTCTGATTAAATGGGACAAAGTCTGTCAACCTAAACTTTGTGGTGGGCTTGGGATAAGGATTATCTCTAATACCAATAAGGCTTTGATGGCCAAAGTGGCTTGGAACCATCTGAGGAATAGGAAAGATTGGTGCAAGATTATGAATGCTAAGTATATTCAAAACAAACCTTTGATTGACTATCTATCGAATGTTCATCCTTCGGGTTCCTTGGCTTGGAGGAACATTTGCAGTCTATAGGGGTTGCTTAGGATTGGGATGAAATGGAAGATTGGTAATGGTAATAATATTAGATTCTAGGAGGACCCTTGGTTACTTGATTCCCCTCTGGAACACTTTGTTTTCAGGAATCTAATGAGGCTGACACAACGGTTCTATGGTGTCTACATCAGTGATTACCTCCTTGGCCTACAAGGGGCTAGAAAGTGGAATGATATGGGCCTTTGTTGCTCTTTGTCCCCTGAGCTAAGCCTCCTTGCCAAGTCCCTGCAAGAGTTGCTCTACCTTACTAGACTTCTGTCAACCAACATGAGGGATGAATTCTTCTGGACTCATGACAAGTAGGGTAATCTTTCAGTCAAAATGGCTTACAATATGCTGATGGACCAGGGAGTGGTCCTTGAACTTTGGAAGCAGGTTTGGAATAGACACATGATCCCAAAAATAAACTTCTTCTGGTGGACTGCCTGCCATAACATGATTCTTACACAGGATAATTTGAGGAAAAGGGGATTCCATATCCCCAACAAGTGCTTTTTATGCAAGTGCAATGAAGAATCGATGGACCACTTGTTGCTACACTACCCGTTTGTTGTTGGTGTGTGGGAGCTAGCTTTAAAGCGTTTGGGCATTCAATGGACCATGTGTAAGGACATTAAATCCTTTATCTTGAGCTGGATTGGACCCTTCATCCACCCCATTATTTGTTGGTGCTTATGGAAAAAGAGGAACAAGAGGATTTTCAGGAACATTGAAATGAGCACGAAGGAGGTGTTTGGTATAGGATCTTGGCTCATCGTGGAAAACATTTTTCTTTTTAAAGGAAAAATCTTGGATAAAGGTTCGACTGAGAGGGAAATTATTATGGCGAAGGCATGGCATCAAAGCCTAGATGCCAATTCCTATGACAACTCTAGATCCCTAACTAGAAGGGACACTATTTGGAAACCTCCAGACCGTGGTTGGTATAAACTTAATTTTGATGGGGTGGCCAAAGGCAACCCAGGCAAAGCTAGCATAGGCAATGTTATCAGAGATTGCAAAGGAAATTTTGTGGCTGGTTACACTGGGGGATTGGCATCCAATCTTCTATGATTGCGGAAGCTAGAGCGCTGCTAGAGGGCATCTAGTTGGTTGTTACTATGGGGATTGAGAACCTTTATATTGAAGGTGATTCTAAGTCTATCATTGATGTTGTTAACTTTGGCAGATTACTGGGGTGGAGTACTAAAGACATTTTATTAGACAAAGTTTTTTGTGTCTAAGTTGAATTTGAAGATTGCTACCCACATTTATTGGGAGGGTAACCAAGTGGCTGATGCCTTAGCTAACTTTGGTACACATTGGAAAATCTCTAAGTGTTGGCGTAATTTGGGGAACCTACCGCCAAATATTCAAGGTTTAATCCTGAAGGAACAATGCCCTTATTTGATCCATGATAACTAATAATGCGATTTTATGGACCTTTTGGGGGGTCCACATTCTTGTCTTATGGGCTATGTGGACGGGTGTTAATGCTGAGGTGTCTTACAAGTGGCAAAATTTGAATAATGAGGCAAAGTCTATTTTTAAAAAGGCCATCACGAGGAATTATGGAGAGCACTTTATGATTAAGGCTAAGTTGGGTCGTACCTTACATAATCTCCTTTTGGGGATTGCGCAAAGCCTTCATATATCCATGAAGTTTTTTTATTTGAATTTTGATGTGACCAATAACTATGAGGTAAAGCTTTTAGTTGGTCCTATCCATTTTGTTAGTTTACCTCCTCTTCTAAAAGCTAGGATCTTAGGTTTATCTAAATTTGGCCTTGCGACCATCTTACTTTGGTTTATGCGCAATAACAACATGGAAGGCAAACTTTCCATTCCCATCATGTCCTGCTTAGCTAGTCGCAAGTTTTTGAAGATTTGCATTAATGAGATCGCCAAGATTGCCTTTAGGGATTTAACTCCTCAAGCGTGTGTTTTTGTACATAACTTTGATTGCCCAAGGTTGCATTGTTTGGCTTAAAATCTTAAGTGTGCGGGCGACCTATCACTTAACCATTTCCTCTAACCTTTTGCTCTCACAAGTTTTCTGGTTCTTCTGTGTGGGTGACATTATGGGTGGCGATAGGGTGCGAACAGAGCCTGACAACTGTGGCGAATTTCGCAAGGATCCGTTGGTGTGGCACATTTGTGTTGAAGGCGGGTTGGTGCCTTTGATGGAAAGTTTGGCAGGTCATGACCCTAGTCTTTTTGCATAGTTTGCAAATTCTTGGAAAGACAGAAGGGTAACTATGGGTGGTATTTCCTTTGAAGTGAACGAGGAGGTGATTGCGCAAGCGACAAGGCTGTTATGTACTGGTAAGAAGTATCCAAAGCATACTAAGTCCCAAGATAAGGAAAGTATGAATGCTTTCTTTGTGGGAAACGAGAAATCAGTTCATAACCAGTTAGGGTTTGAGAGAGAGGCTCTTCCGCAGCCTTGGGACCAGGTCTGCCTCACCCTAATGAAGTATGTGACCTTGGAAGGTAGATACAAAACCTATTATTTCTCACTTTTGTCTTTTAAATCACCTTCGGCACAAAATTTTGTTAAGCTTTCCTTTTTTCTTGCTTATGGATTTAGAAAGCTCTGTTGAAAAGTGTATCGAGTCTGTTGGCCTAAACACTAAGGATACTCCTCCCCTGCCGCTCCACCAAGGCCTCATTTTGAGGCTCTACCATTTCCATCTTGCGTTATGCCCGCCCAAACCCATTTTTGTTGTCTGTGTTGAGGAAATTGTTCCCCTGATTGTTGCCAATATCTCCCCCGCTGAGTTTGAAGGTCCCATCAGGAAAATCCCTCTCGTTACCGCTGAAAATCATAAGCCTAAACATGCTACCAAGAAGCTTAAAAGGAGTGCAGGAATTGCCTAGACTAGTGTTGCGGCTAGTCTCTGCGAGCTTAAGTCAGCCCCTACCAAGTCTATTGGCAAACCTAAAAAGAAAATTAAGGATGAAGGGAAGGGTTTGATGGAGCCTCCAACCATGGAAAACAAAGGAAAGAATGTTGTGGGTAGGGACTCTAAAGGGGACACAGCTGTTGCTACTACTATGGTGACTGGTGGTGAAAATCTCAACATCAAGAGGTCTGGTAGGATGGCTAAAAATATCAAGAAAGTGTGGGTTAATGACTTAGATATGGATGAGGAGCAGTCTGACAGCAAAGGTTGCAGGGATGAGGTGTTTGGGGAGGGTGAGGAGTATGTTGGAGGGCCCCACACTAATCCTGATTCTAGCCATGTGCATAAGGAGAATTCAGCCTCCCAGTCCTCAAACCCTCTGAATGTGGAGCATGACAATATTGAGAAGATTGTGGATTATGGGGAAGAGCTTCATGTGTTGTAGGAAAGAATGGGAAAGATGGACAAGAAATTCAGTGGCTTGACCCACTTCATGATCAAGTTGGTCCACTGTGTTACTAGCACCCTCTCTGTTGTGATGAAGGATGAAATGAACAAGAAGAATGCTGAAGAAGGCCAGGAATGGGTTGGGGATGATGTTGTAAATCTCCTTTCTCAGAACTGGGAAAATGTCAGTTAATCTGTTGTTGCTGCGTTGGTTGTCTGTCGGTTGTTGGTTTGTTGTATCTATTTTTTGGCTTAGTTTTTAATGTTTTTTGGTCTTGATCCTTTTTGGCCCTAGGGGCTCTCCGTGTAAAGGGTACATCACCCTGTAAATGCTGCTTACCGTATCAAAAACAATGTTCTTCCCCTCCCTCTACAAGGAAGTGGTGGGGTTGGTGATGCACAAAAAAGTAAACAAAAACCTCATCTAAAAATGAACCAATCCCATTAAACTCCATATGTAAGTTATGTTAATGGATGCTTGCTAGTCTATAAGTGATTTGATATTAGAAGGATCTATAAATATACCTTACCGCATATAACTGCAGAGGAATAAAAGGAACCCAAAGGTTATATACCTTCTACATTTATGCTGATCTAAGATAAATAAATGATTGACTATAAAAAATCAAATACCAAACTAAAGTAAATGAGCTAAGCCAAATATAAGACAAGTAATTGCTTAATTAAGGTTAGAGATAACTTAGCTCCTACACTGGGGTTGATGTGTTGTGTTATGATATGTCTATTGTTGCACTTTTGCAACTAGATTTGATTGCACACTTCAAATGTTTTTTACTTAATCTATCTTCAAGCCCTACAAATCAATTATACAAATTCATTATTGCAATCCCTTTCAAAAGTTGTGGTCATGTCCTAATTTTGCCACCCTATCTGAAAAATACACTCTTATATGTGTCTGTCACCTACTCCAAAATTCACTCCTTTGATTTAGAACTTGTGTTAGGTCAAGGCAATGTTAAGGAACACCTTTAGGCATTTATTTTGCTAGGGTTGAGGTTTTTCACTTCCTTTAGCCTTAGTCAAGCCCCTTTGCAATAGTTGTTCACAATGAGTAATGAAAAGATAAATTAATACTAAAATATAAGATGTTGAATGCAAGAATTTTCTTGATTTGAAAGTACTCTAACTGCTCTTGATGCTTGCTCTTAATGGATTCAAATGTGTCTGTGGATTATGTTAGAATTTCTTAAGGGTTTTCTTTAAATATACAATCCTAAGTGTTCAATTTGAAAGCTTTGCACTCTTGTCAACTAGCAATAGTCACCTTTTGGAATGTTATTCACTCCAAAAGGGTGAATTTGGGCATTGAATAAGGTACATGAAACTATACCAACAATTTTGTTTGGGGCAAGATTAGAATTGTGATTGGACCATTGAGGATAGATTGGCAAAATAATTTAAGATTAAGGTTGGGTTTTGTTAACTTGTGTGTTGCAATGCTCAAATTAGATATTAAGAAAACATATTTATTGATAAGGCTAAAGTAAATGAAAGACAATAGGGGAAAAGTGTTAATTATGCACTTCTCTACTCTATAATAACATACCCCACATACAACAACTCATAATAAAAGAAAATAATAATACTTGGAGAGCTTAACTTAAAACTTCTACTCTAAAAAAATGTAACACTAGCCTTAGGATTTCCTCATGCTCCCCACTTCAAGAATGGGTCATACTATCATCTAATAGTAACAAATATGAAACAATCTAAAAATTAACAAAACACACCATTCATGGGTCCTATAAACATTGTTGGGGCATTCATTAACCCAAAAGGTATCATTGTAAACTAGTAGTGTTTGTATTAACTATTAGCATAATTAGAATATCAAAATCCTCAATTCAAAGCTTTTGGCATCCTAACCTAGAATCAATCTTAGAGAGAACACCTTGACTTCTTTCATCTAGGGAAATAAGTTGTCAACACAATGAAAGGATTACAAGTGTTGGTATGTGGCGATTGATCATGTTGTGTTTAATATTTTGGTGACTTTGGTAGCAGCATTTCCCCCCCAAATCAATTTACGAGGGAGTGCAAGGGGGGAAGCTCCCATCCTGCAGGGTCGAAGGGGATCATCCCCTTGACAAAGGTCTGAGGATGGAGCCCATGGTGGGGTCTAGCGGCAACACCCCCAAAGCAAAAATTCCTCATTTCTAATAAAGGAGATTTGTTATTCTTTTTGCTTGTAGAATTATTCTATAATTACCAAAAACAAGCTTATTCTTGGCTGCAAATGTTATGTGATAGATTGAGTGTGAATGTGTATGAGCGCGCAACAACAGATTGTGTTGTGGGTGATTGTAATTGAGAAACTCTGTAACTCGCTATTTTGCTAGATAATAAAATCATGGTGGATGGTTGTTTTTGTGGATGTAGCCCACATTGGGTGAACCACATTAAATCTATGTATTGTGTAATAGTTTTTTTTTTTTTTAATTTCTATTATTTGTATTTATAATTGAATGTTCTTTAATTGCTCTCGACCTGCCAGTAAATCCCAACATGTTCTTGACAATAGTTTTGTTTGGGCTATATATAATTAATCTAGGGATTTCATGACATGTTTATATTTTCACAAGATAACAAAGTCTCCCCACCATGATATATTGGTTTAGATGTGGCCTAGATCCAAAAGCTCCAACATTTAACTCCTGGCTCCTATGACTCAAGCGTGTTCATTACAAATCTATCTTTGACACTGAATCAATATAGGTCAATCTCCCACTAGCAAGGTAGTCTTGGCTCATTGGCAAACATATATGCAAACTCTCATAAGGTTGAGTAAAATAGAAAGTGAAACCCTCTACTCATTGTCAAAATCTTTACTAATTATGTTTGCATATAACACACTCTTTTGAAGAATCGTTTGACATATATAGTGGTGAAAAATAATGATGCATGCATATGAATCAAAGTGATCCTCATTGGACAATTAACAACATCCAAACATTTCATTGTCTTCATATGATAATAATTCAATGGGTTTTATTTTAAGAACTTTATTTAACTTGAATTACCTTGGTGTGATATCCTTGGGATTTGTGTTGACGTGGACCTGCATTATGTAGTCGCTAGATATGGACTTGCCTTATAATAAATAATCAAGATATAAAATATGAAGCCACCTAATCTTTATAATGTTAGGGATGGTAAATGTCATCTATGTAATTAAAGCATACCTTATTGTTCATGTAATTTGTAAAGTAAACCAATTGCTTCTTTTAAACAACCACCTTTAACACATATTAATGTTTTTATATCTTAGTCTCTATAATATTCGTTTCTATTTAAGTGAAACTTTATTTGTTTATATTTTATCTTTTGCTTATTCTTACACATCATCTCCCCTCTAAACCAATAATTATTATTAAGAAAAAAATATTATTTAACAAAATTTTAAAAAATAACCAAGTCAAATAATTAAAACTTCAAACTCACTATCCAAATTAGCCAAAAATAAATAAATAGTAAACATAATTTAAAAAAAAAAACTTTTAAATTTTCTAATTATAAAATTAATTTTAATTAAATACTACATTTCACCAATAAATTTAGATTTAGTGTTCTTCCCATTAATATATGCTCACCATTTATATAAAACATAAGGCTTAAGTCTTTTCATAGAATTATTAAAATTAAAAATGTGTTTAATAAGTTTAGCATTAAGAAATAATTTAAATTTCTATTTAATTTTCATTGAAAAAATCTTCTTCAATATATAGAACATAAGACTTAAGTCTTTTCATAGAATTATTAAAATTAAAAAATGTGTATTAAAAATCCACATATATAAAGTAGATCATATATTCCTTATTGAATACACTTTTCTTTATAATATCCTAAATCATATATATATGAACAGATTTAAAAAATGTAAAGTTTTACCTTATCTTGGTATGCATCTGCCTTATCCATAAATATGGTTTTAAAAAATGGGGAAAGGGACCTCCCTAGCCCTACGAAGAAGCAATGATGATAAGGCACTCTCCCCTTCCCAGGGCAACAACAATAAGGTATGATACAACCACTTCAATTCTTGTTAAATCGCAACCAGTAAATAGTGCATTATCGTGCCCTAAAGTTTTGCATACCTGGAGGTGCAGCGCTCGAACCCCGACCGCTCCAAAATGCTGCAATTCCCGCGCTCCGTGCGCCAGGAGACTGCTTCTTCAAGGGCCCGGCTTGCTGCTGCTATCCACGACATTCTGTGGCTCAATACGGCCAGCTTTTGCAGAGGAAGAACAACAAACCCTAACCGCGAAGAGACTCGAACCCGTGACCTGCGACGAGCTCGAGATTACGAAGAAGGTATATTTGGACGTGGCAATCGACGGCGAAGCGGCCGGTCGCATCGTCATAGGACTCTTCGGCAACGACGTCCCCATAGGCGCCTCGCGGTTTGCGGAGCTGGCTGCTGGAAAGCGCGGCGTAGGATACAGGAAAAAGGAATTTGTGAAAATAACCCCTTCGTATATACAGAATGCCGGCATACGGTCCTATGGCGTAGATGCGGAAATTGCTAAGCGTAGCCTTTTGGCTGATGAGTTAGTGGAGGAGAGTGTGGGGTTGGAAAAGAGGTGCAAGGGCTCCAAGACTTTTGGAGGGGCAGTGAGTCTTATTGTAAGGGACCCTTCCAAACCCCCCTCACAAATAAAGTTGGTGGCCAAGGGGGGCAAACTTGAGGTACAAGAGGAAGAGGTGAAGCCGGATCCTAATGGTACAGAGTTTGTGATCGCAACTAAAAGTGTTTCCGAGTTGGAGGTTAGCAATTTGCTTGTTGGAAAAGTGGTGGATGGTATGGACGTTGTCGCTAAGATTGCTAATGTTAAGGCGGTGCAAGAGAACACAAAATCACCATATTTTCAGTTAGTATACAACTATCTTTATCTTGTTGTTTTCCTTTTGTAATTTTTAACTAACATTTTGTTTTAATTTTATAAGTTTATTCAACTTTTCACAAAGTCTCTCTTTATCTTTTATAACTTCGTTTTGAACATCGGTTTTGTTTTTCAAACTTTTAGAGAGCTAAGCTTCGACAAGTATATTTTTTCCCTTTGTTTAATGTTAACAATTTCTTCAACTTTCATATCTTAAACAAGTTTAAGATTTATCAAAGTGTCAATCTTCCTATACCTTAGTTTTGTTTTTTGATAACTTTCTTTGACTTTCATCTCTAATTATGTTTTAACAACTTTTTTTGACTTTGGCTTTGTTCTTATAGCTTGTAACAATTTTAGGCTTCAAGATCTATCTTCTCCCATGATTTTGTTAAAATTGCTTTAAAATTATATATTTTGTTTTCACCCTTTGTTTTGTTTGGTAGTTTTACAACCCTCAATTTTGTTCTGTATAATTTTTGACAATTTTAAGTTTCTGCAAGTACAATGTTTAGAAAAAGAGTTTTGAGATCATTAGTCTATGATTCATCATCAAAATGAATTTTAAAGTAATGTAACTTTTATTATTTGGACAAGGGAGAATAATTTGGATCCTAATAAGTGTTTATTGTTGAACGAGTTAGGGTAGCAAAGTTGATTGGTGATAAGAGAGCAATTGTGGCAGAAAGAGGATTCAACAGGCCCTATTCAAAAATTGTCATCACCAAATGTGGAGAGCTAGCATAGGAGATAATGGAGAATCGCACAAAATTTGCTTTAAGAATGCTTTCATTATAGGGAGTGATGTATGTATTGGAGGTATTCTTCATAATAGACTTGTATGTATTGGAGGTATCCTCTGAAATTTGTTTATTGTTGTCTAAGTTTGCATGTATAATTTATTTGAAGTTGTTAGAATCGCCACATTATAAAGTTTTACATTTTTTTTGTTCAAGAATACATATTTGAATTAGAAAGATTTACTAATTATTCTTAAAAATGTGCAACCATTCTATACTTGTAAAATCATCTCCATTCATTTTCTTTATATATTTTTATTACAATTTTAAAGAAAAACTAAAAATGACATACAAAGCTAAATTATATTTGTATTGGATATTAACTTAAGATAAAATATTGATCAAGCATACTTATTTTTTCATAAAAATTATATCAATATTATTATACTATTTTATTAAAATTCACATGTAAAGGTATTTTCTAAATGAATTCATTATAACCCCAATTAATTTATTATGTGAAGATATCTTTGATCTCCAATTATTTGTAGAATATTTAACATTATATAATCCTTTATGGACATCTCTTGATGTGAAGATGTTGATTTCCAACAATTTCAAATAATGATCTAAAGTATTTTTAAATATTACTTATTCATTGTAAACAACAATACATATTAGATATTAATATTAGAAAGCTTCTATATGCATGTCATTAGAAAATACCTTTAAATGTGTTGTTCATACATGGTTTCATGAGTTGATCAAAGTGTGTTCACATATTATCAATAATAATAAAAAATAATGTGTATCTACATTATCATGGTAATAAAATACTTTGTATCTTATTTGGTCATACAAAGTAAATGTAAACAAATTTTTCTTATAAACCCACCAAAAATTCAAATATCAAATCAAAGTCTTTCTTATTCATGACCTGAAGTTTTATTAAGAGCTATAAAATTATATATTTTAAATTGATCTATTATACAAATTTTAAAAGTTCAAAATTAAATTATCATTTCACCATACTTTTATTGATTGGAAAAGATAATACTACTATTAATTACTCATACATTACAAAAGACCATTAATAGGATTATTTATATCATTATATTTAATTGATTGAAACTTCTTTATCACATAATGAAAAACTTTACAACCTTAACTATTGATGAATAGAGGTCATCTCACAATAATGGGTCTCAAACTTGGGACATCCTTTTTCTTGAAATCACATATTTTTTAGAAAACTTAATGATTTAAGTCTTGATGGGTTCTATCTAAAGGGTTTTAATTGAAGAGGTTTAGATAAGACCCCTTTGTATAGAACCCCTCTAGTCTTAAATCATACCCACAATGGAGTCTCCTTCGTACCTATCAAAATGTTGACAAAAAACACTTTTTATTTACCTTTTGAGAGATCAAATAAAATCATTTAGAAATTATGTTTTGTAAGTATGTAGCTATTATTATAATCTTTCCAAAACATATAATTTTGAATTTTGATTTATTTTTATTATATTTTTTTTTTCTTCTTGTGGATGTAGGGTTTTCACCAAACATTCAAGTATTTATTTCACACATGTAGAAAAGTAGATAAGTTTTTTTAAAAATATGTGTGCACTAGGTTTTTTGATTGCTCAGGAGGTATCTCCAACCAAGGCCCAGCGATTCCCACCAAACCTTGCCTCGGGCTTACTTTTGTGCGAGTTTTGGGGTATTGGTGGGGCGAGCCAAGGCGAAACTAATCCCCCTGGGGAGAAGCCCCGAGCCTGCAATAGGACTCCTCCACTTTAACCCGCCAACGTGAGTCGAACCTTGGACCTACATGGGACAAACCCAAAGCCTTAGCCACCAAAAATAAATAATAATTTCAATACATACAAAACAAGTTATGTGTGATGACATACACCTACGTCCAACTTATAATTACTCTGACTTTGAATTTTTTTATTTTTTTTAAAGTATGTAACACAAAATTATGAAAAAATTCCATGCAGTAGATATTGATGTTACAAATATAAATTTTAAAAACTATAATTTTATCCTTTCAATAAAAAAAATAATGTGTGACGACATAAATGTCATTGTTTTAAAATGTTGTTTACAGTAAAAAATAAGTTATTAAAAGTTACGTAAAAAAATCATAATTTATTTCTATTTTTTTAAAAAAAATGTATATTTAGAATCTACACATAAATCCTCACAAATAACTAGTTCACATTGTCTCCAAATTATGAATAGTTTAGTTGCTATAGGTTTTATAGAGTGAAAATTTGGTGACAAATGTTGATTGCAATGTCCTACTTGGCCAAAAAGTGAGACACATTATGAGCTGACCCATAGGAACTTATTTAAGTTCAATGTCACTTCTAGAAAATAGCTCCTAAAGTTATTGATGATATTATCAAATTAAGCCCTTGCTAGAGAGGCAATTTGTTCATGTTTGTAAATCTATACACAAAATCACAAATGTTTTAACAAATATACTCTCTAAACTTATCAGATTTTTATAAACAACATATAAATATCTATTTATTGTCTTTAATGATATGTAAGTGAATGTATTGATGTTAGAAGCAAGTACATATCACAAACTTGTTAAATGAATAATACATTTTATAATGTCAAGATAAGAGGAAATGGATCAACTTTAGGGTGATCCTATATCCTTTATAATGTCCAAGCCCAAAATCTTACATCCTTTATTTTCACATCCTATTTCACTTCAAACATTTGCAGTTCTTCTAGATTGCCTTCTACACCCCCAAACTCCTCAAAATGTAATGATGACCAAATTTGACCCTACAATTACCCAATCATGTCCTCCTACCCTAAAAACCATTGTTTGATCCTAAGGATGTAGATTCACATATCAGTTTCATGATTGAGGATGAAGGCGACCATACCACCATTAATGAAGTAGGCACTTTCAACCCTTGAGAATCTAAGCACCCACATCTTGATCATCCATCTCACATATTTTATGGTATTTGTCTTATAATGCACTCAAGGGTAGTGATATCCACTTCTATGTCAAGACTCTACAAGTAAACTAAAAGGAAGGTTATCTACTTCCCTACATGATTAAGGATTGCATTAATGACATGGGAAGGATGTAGTTCAACAAAAGATAGATTCAACACATCTCCTAGTACATGTGAAACTCACTAAAGTATACTTTTTGTACCAAAATGCATTGTTGATGACGACAAGGGTATGTGTGACCTCTATAGTTTTAGGTGGTCATGAATCTTCTCCCAAGGTTGCTCAACTATGTTGAATAATATATGTTCATAGATTATCATTTCTAAGAGAATGGAGAAAAGAGCAAGAACAAGAGGAAGAAATTCCAAGTTATTAAAGTTTGTCTCTAGATAAAGGATAAAGGTATTTTTGCATTGAAACAATCTAGGTTTCATTCCATGTTTGCAATATGGTGTTGTAATCCCAAAAGAACAAATCAAGCATGTAGGTTCAACATTATTTGAAAGTCTCCATGTGTATTGTGTACATTTCTAAAGGATTCATGTTTCTTATTAATCATACCATGTGATTTAGGTGTTAGCTATGATTAGTTGGTCATATGGATGATTGTAAAATCTTCGCAAATATTTTTGCAAGGTATCTTTCAAAATTAATACAATAATTGTATGGATTTATTCATGGATCGCTAAGATTCACTTAGTGTCCTACAATTTCATTTATTTGCTTATCTATATGTGTAGATCCTATAACTAGATCACAGTGAACTGACAATGTAAACAGTGACAACTTACACTACTTTGGCCAAAGAATTCATCACTTAGTTACTTCAAGTGAGAGTTATCTATTCACACACCTTCATAGCTCAATTTGTTTTGACCACTCATATTCTATGCATAGGTTATCCCCTTTCCCATGGTTTATACTAACCCTAGGAATAGCCTATTTTCATTTCATGATTACTATGGCATTTCAACTAAAGTAATTCAAACAACTTCATAATCCAAACTTCACAATTTACATAATAACTATATAAGTTTGAATTAATATAGTATATATTAATAAATACACAATCACTCATTCCTATATATAATATATATATGAATATAACCCAATGGCAGGACTTACTTACAACTAGACTCGTCAAGTATCTTTCGTACTTATCAAGAAGAATTTAATCAAATCCATAATAGAGCAACTAAACTTTCTTTCAACTTAATTCTTTCCAAACAAGACATATAAAATCATACAATCCTTTCAACATAAAATATATAATAGAGTAGAAAACTAGGATGCTTGTATATAGAAAGCTCCAATTGATATTTTTGGATTCCTAGCTTAGCCTTCACAAAATCAGCTTGCAACTCCTTCGATATTTAGCCTTTCACTATCCTCTATCTTCCCTTGACAAACTCTCACTATGCAAATACTCTAACCTCTCTAAATTCTCTCTCAAAACACACAAATAAAAAATGCAACAAAATAACCCTTAGAAAAATCAAAAACAAGAATGTCAAAATGTGTCCCATAAGATGGAGAAAGATCCTTTATTTATACTAAAACTTTAGCACTCCATGGCTACAAATAAGCTCACATTCCTGCCACTTCTCAAGCTAAAGAATCGACTCAACTAAATAAAAGAAAGGTGGCATATTAAAAAATAGTGACTATGCAAATACTCATCCAACCGCCTTATCTACATGACAATAGGGTTATTCACTCAGAAAAGCAAGGTTAATGGCTTCACAAATTGACTCTTCTCAGCAAGCTTTACAATTGACTCTTTCTCATATTCTATTTTTGCCTTATATGCTAGAGAAGAAATACAAAACATATTTCTAATGATATGCAAAGTTCATATTTTGGTGCCACATAAACCCACATGCCCCTATTCATATGTTTATTGTTTGAAAGACTAGGTCAAAGTCATTTACACGTTTTATATTCCACTTTGCTTTCACAGACTTGACTAAGTCTTTGAGAATGCAATTCATAAACTTGGTTCACTTTATCTCCACGTGCTTTATCAATGTCCTACCTTTGGCATGCTTAAACAACATTTTAAATTCTTTATGCAATGTCATTTATAAATGCACTAACTTATATTCACAACACTATATGTTATATCATATATATATTGCGCTAAATACTATGTGCTAAGTAAACATTTCCAGCGCTATTCAGAATTATATATATATATATATATATATATAGAGAGAGAGAGAGAGAGAGAGAGAGAGAGAGAGAGATTTATTTATATATCAACTTATATGATTATAAAATGCATTATTTGATATTTGAATACATATACACATATTTACATATTCCACATAATAACAATGCATGCAGATATCTATACACATATGTATATATATTAATATATTCATATGTACGTTTCCGTTAACGTAAATACATACACATATTAATATGTGTATATATATATATTATATATCATTGCCTCAACATTTTAACAATCACATTCTCAATCCCATCGATTGACATATATACATGAAGTGTGTGTGTATATATATGTCAACTTCGTCCAATCGATATTCCCATGCATATGGGTAATCCATCCATGAGCATGCATAGATATGTCTATCTACATATACTCATGCGTATGAGTTTATCGTAGATGCATATACATATACATATAAATATATACATATATACATATACATACATATATATATATATATAAATATATATATATATATATACATACACATACATATATATATATATACATATATATATACATATATATATACATATATACATATATACATACATACATATATATATATATATATACATTTTATGTTTATATATCATCAATTAAATATAAACACACAAGGAAGAACTCACACATGACAAAGAGACTCAATCACATAACCCAAATAAAAAATATTCATAGACAAGATCATAATGTCTTCTAAATCATGCATAAACAAGACTAAAAGTAACATACCATTTCCCAAACTATTGATTCAACTTCACTAGGCTAAACTAGAGGTGAGTGTGTGAAAGATCAGTTAGGTTCATTAAGGGTTACTAAACCAAGTTCTTCTCATGAGTGATACTTCCCCCCTCTTCCGGAGGCTTGAATATGTTATTGCACCAAACTTAGTAAATTGCAACAGTAGTTAGCTGATAACAATACAATCATGTGCATCATACATTTCATAGTCAATATCATTATAAAACATCTAATTGAATTAAACATTAAAATTCATCATATTTTCAAGATATATAAAGCATAAACATATACATTTAAAGCATTTTCACCCTACCAGGTAAAAGTAAATAGGCAATAACACAAGGTGTAACATTTATAGAGATAGCTATCAAAGATATAAAAAAATTCAATGAAAGCACACGAGAGAAGCAATATAGGAAAATAGTTATATTCTATCAAATGATGTAAATGCACCATGCAAGTGCATATATATGATTGATTATGATGGATTGAGATTGAAATGAGAATCCTTTGATTATATAGTAAAAATAAGACATAGGACAATATAAGATTACAACATGTGTCTAAGAATATTATGACTTGAGACATAAGTGATAATGCTAAGTGATAATGCCCTAAGAATACCCTAAGTAAACTTAAGTAAACTAATGAGAATAGGACATAATAAGGAAACTAGCTAGGTAATATACTCTATTCACACCAACACTTAATGTAGAGCTCATGGTTGAAATGCCCTTGGATGGTCTCTAGTTTCTGGTTGACTTTTAGTTTCATGTATATCCCGTGACAAAGGTATTTTTGATTGACTAGATAGCGAAAAATTTCTTTGAATTGCATTAGCCATTTCTCCTCCTAAGACTACTAATCAACTTCTTGAAGATGTATAAAATGAATAGACAAACGTTGATGCCCTTAAAGACTAGGAACCCACATTGAATTACCAAGAAAACCTTGATGCTTAGAAACCAAATGAAAATGCCCTACCATCAATTCAAAAGCTTTCACTACTTGATAACTTGTAGTTACATTTTCTCTTTTGATATATTATTTAAAACTATGCTTCGCATAAACTATAGGATGTGAGTTTTTTCCACTCTTTTTTAATATGATATTTTAAAAAACTTTTTAAATTTAATATAAATGTCTCTATTTCATCAAAATTAGAATAAAATATAGGGCTGTGAGTGACCGCCGACGCCAAACTTTTCGGGTCAGTTCAGCCCCAAACCTGCCATGTGACCGGAACAATGTGACTTGCAGGTGAACGTCAAACTCACGGCCTCAACAGCCGATGCAGATTATGCCACGCATGTGGATTGGTTCGAGCTTCGAATCCTGCACGCGCCATGCCCGATCTCAGCATAAATCCAGGTTTTCTTCGCTCAATTTTTCAGCCTCTTATCGCTTTCTGAATTCTGAGGCGATGCGGCCTTTGTATGCAGAGCGTGAGAGGAAGTTGGTCTGAACTAGGTTAAGATTGGTTAGGGTTTCGAGAATGGTGGATTTTGAAGAAATTTTGAGTTCAGAAGAGGAGGAAGGGGAAGGAGGACGAGAAGCTCGCGTCTCCTGTTGTGGAGATGACGCTGACGACGAAGATGACCTGCTGGCGCAGTTTCTGGAGTCCGAGGTTCTCGCCGTAGACTCTGACCAGGTAACTTTTCCAAACCATAATTCTGTGAGAAAATCATGTAAATTTTTCCCTTTTTTTCTTACACCTTCTATTTTTATTAGTTTTATTGCGCAAGTTGGGTTGATTTCTGGCCTTTTTTATTTAAAGCTGGTAAATTTCACTTTTGAAGTAACCTGCAGTTTAGTTGCTATGACATAACTATCTCCTCCGTCAAATTTACTTGTAACCCTCACCCGACCTTGTCCCATGGGTGCACCATATGAGAAGAGTTTTATGCCGTATTCAACCTAATTTTACAGACATTATGATGTCTCATGAGATTTTGATTCGGTGGTGGTTGTGAAAAGCCCATCACTTTTACTATTTCGAGACCTAGCCTTGTCCATTGGATGTGATACTTTATTAATTGCAAAACTTTACAATGTCTCCTGGGTTTTGAACTTGTGGTTCTGTTAGGGAAGCTCCAGTACTTTTACCACTTGAGCTCATCTCATTCAGAAACCATAATCTGTCATCAATTATTTCTAAGATGTTTTTTTTTCCAGGGTTGGTTTAGTACGTCTCCCTTCTGCAGAAACATCTGGCTTGCATGTGACGGCTGAGAAGTATCTCTTCCGTCGACTTCACCTTGTGGGGTTGGATTGGTAGATTTTCCTTATGAGAAAACCTTTGGCTTAGAATCTTAGATGTCACAATACGTATCTCTTCAGTCAATTTACCCTCTGATGATTTCAAGCCAGTCTCATCTGTTCAAGGGGACTCCACTCAATGAGTTGGATGTGGTAGTTTTGGCATTTTTCCGAATATGAACACTTTTGTGTGTCTCCTTCATGCAAGGCCCGATGATTTTACTTGAGCTTATGCCTTATTCCACTCGATTAACAATTTAGGTTTGGACCCTAGTTTATTCCCTACAATAGGCTATTTCTGGTTAGGGTTTTGATAGGCTTGCACTGTTAATTGTACTTGCTTGTAATGACAGGGAAAATTGCCTGTCAGGGCCTTAGGAGCCTTTTTTGTGGTTGTCACCATATATTTTCATTTTATTTTAGGTACTAGTGCTTCTGTGGATAAATGCAGATAATATTTTCTCATTAATGTTTTCTTCTTTTACTTTCATCTCTATGGATGCTCAAATCCATGATTGCCTGGAGATGTGGGAAAGGTGTGCCGTTCCAAACCAGGAATCGGCATAAATGAATAAGGAAGGGTACACCTCTATGATGTACAAATATAATCCCCAGAACTTGTGGGTATGGGGCCAGGGTCCTCATTCACATACCAAAGTTTCCTAGTGACTATGATTAAACCCTAATCTAGGAAAAGTTCATTTGAACCCTACACTTATAATTATATGCAATATTAATCATTCCATTCTTATCTTTACTTGGTAAATTTTCCCTGGGATGAAACTATGCATGGATTTAATTTTATTTCTTGATTCAGACCATTCTCCAGTGTATAATTTTAAGTCTTTTTCTATGGTTTGCATCTTATGAGAGTTCGGACTGCCTATTAATAAAATAACAATGTATCCACAAATTTGGCTTATGTATTGTGATAGATATGTAGATTGGATCGCCTTATAATAAAATAACAAGCTATCCACAAATTTGGCTTAGGTATTGTGGTAGGTCTGTTTGGCAATGTGTGCTCAAAACCATTGAAACCAAAAGCACAAACAATATTTATGATTCTCTATTTCTTTAAGAGCTATTGAATTATAAGGTTGTATGAGTGAACATGTATTAAATTTGGATCCCATACTGAAACCAAGGAAGAGGTTCTTATCATCCTAAACTCTTTTAATATTATTTTGTTACAAGTTTTGAAATCAACTCTTTGGGTCTATGCTGCCCTCGGTCAAATGGAACTTTTGCCTTGAACGGTGTTCATTTTTCACCCAAACTGACAGACAAAAACACTGCATGTAAATTGTCACACGGACACAGGATTTAATTGAAGTCATAGACATAAAAAGAGTAGGTTGGAACAAATTTTGCTGATCATTACTGGGTTGTCTTTCATGAGAGGATTGGTATTTCTTTTTGATTCTTAAACATTCTTTTCTGTTCATTCTTTCTGGCAAGGTTGCAATCCTTTGTGGGCTCTTGGAAAAAAAGAAAGAACTCTGGAATTGTGAAGTACGTTAAAAAAAAGTAAATGCAAACAGTTTGTTTGTGATAAATACATGTTGGCAATTGGTATGTTCTTTGTATTTTATGTTGATTTGGTTTCTCACTTTACCTTGTTCTAGGAAGATATGACCACGAGGCCTTCTAAAAGGCTCTGTGTGGAGGAAAACATCAAAAACAACCCAGAAATGACATTTGTACAGAAATGTTTTCATTCTGCTAGCGATGGGAATCAAGTGCACACAGAAAGTGGAATCATCACAAAACTAAGGCCAACTTTGCAGAGTCAAGTAGAAGGGTGTGGAAATAATCAGGGTCCAAGAACTCAAACAAACATAGAAACTGGTGTTTTCAGCAATATACCCACAGAACTCTTTCAAAAGATTCTTAAATTTTTATCGTCAGAGGTAAGCATAGTGCTGCTCTAAAGTCTTTCTGATGGAAAGAATAATTCAACTTATCAATGTGGCTAATGCACATTACGTAAAAATTTAAAATAAAGCTGCAAGTCATACTTGATGAGGGTCCTTAAATCTTTATCCAGTTAACAAACATTTAAAATTTGCTGCAGGACCTTGTTACCTGTGCATTAGTTTGTCGCTTTTTGAACTCCGCATCATCAGATGAATCTCTATGGCGTCGGCTGTAAGTAATTTTAATCTTCTTTCAGTTGGGAATTGCTTACTTTTTCTAATATTAATATGGTTTGCTTGGATTACAATCTCTCTCTCTCTCTCTCTCTCTCACTCTAGATATATATACATAGACACAGACACATACATACGTATGTTAATGTATGTGTATATATACCAATGTATGTATCTGTCTAGACATCTATACATACATACGTATGTACATATGTATATCTATATATAACATCTCTAGAGAGAGAGAGAGAGAGAGAGAGAGAGAGATCTATGTATGTATGTATGTGACATGTTTGTGTATATATATGTATGTATACCTGTGTATAGATATGACTTATAGATATATACACATACATGCATAGATACTCATACATTATGTATATATCTACATATCTACATATATATATATATGTGTGTGTGTGTGTGTGTGTATCTAATATACCTAAATCAACATATATCTATATATTTATTTGGCTTCAATTCACTCCAGTTATGTGGTTCAATTCACTGTGGGCATGTTCTGGGTTTTGCATTTGCAGGACAGATTCATCTGGGTACATCCTTTGGGTACGGGTATTGGATTTGATTCACTGTGGGTATGTTTTGGGTTCTGCATTTGCAGGCAAATCCATGCTGCAAGTGCGGAACCCAGAACATAGTGAAGATAGTAATTGCATTTTCTATTTCAGGGAGTCTTTTTCCATCATGTATTCTAGATGAGACATATGTCAGCTCTCATGGCATTTGATGACTAAGAATGGGCATTTGGCCCTGTTTTTGTGGATCTTGTTATAACTCTTCTTGATCTCCACAGCCTCAGTAACTGCATCTAATTTTCTTTTGTGTATAAATTACAGGGACATTAGGCATGAAATACTTTCAAGCAGCTTTTGATTTCAAACTTCATTATTTTTTTTTCTGTGAATTAGAATGGACCTTCAATCTTCTCAAATTCTGGAACTCATTAACAAGTCCTATACCTCATGAACTAGGCAACAATTTTCAATTTTCATAACCTGCAGACCCTTTGTTTCTTCATAAGAATTATTGCTTCATTCTTATACTTCTCAGAACTTCAGTTCTTGGTCTTTCATGTCCAATGTACATGAACTTCTGCATTCTTAGATTCTGAACTTTCTTTCTTTACCTGTCGATGGTTGAAGACCTTGTATTCTGAATAGGATATATTTATTGTTTTGTTTATTATATGCATGTTATGTGGTCATATGAACTTAATTCCTGTTTTTATGCTGAAATATGTATTTATATATGATTTTTATATGTTTTTTGTACAGACATACCCAAGAAATATCCAACTCCAATTTTTTTGCTATACTGGCATACCTGAATATATATCTACATTACTTGTTTGTGTTTGCAGGTTCAGTTCATGGATTCAGTGAATTTTTTTTGGGGTTGGGTTTGTTTTTGGATCATCTGAACTTAAGAGTTTTTGTTAAAAAATAAAAGCATATTTCAAATGAGCGTTGTTTGCTAAAATGTTTTACTATTATTGGAGCCTTTCACCAATTATGTCTCAAAGGTCAACACAGGGTGATAAATCATGTCATATTCAAAGAAATGAATTTTGTTAACATTTGTGATTTTATCTCCTGCTGAAATGAAAATCTGTCTTTGTCTTGAGATATGTAATAGAATAGGGCTGCTTCCATTTGAACTGAAATGCCTGTGCTTGGATATTAGCTAGCATATCTGTATCTTTTTGTGCTTTGTGACATGACAACCCCATAACTCCTTGCTCTGCCCAGGTTCAAAGTAATGAGTCTAGACTCCTATGGCACATTTTATCTATCGTGATGTTGAAAGTAATGTGCCTAGATGCTCAAAAAACAAAAATTGCATTTTTGTGAGTGGATTTGCCCCTGCTTTGTTTGTATTCGGTTGGATTCTTCTTGGATTAGCCCAGTTTCATCTCGGATGAACCCACAGTGATTCTGCCACCTCCTGGACAATTCCTCGGCTGCACCAAACTGGATCCCACACAGGGATCTGATTGGACCTGAGATTTGAATTGCTTCTGGCCAACAAACTAGTAACCTATATATACGATTACCTGTTTTGTCTTTTAGTCAGGCTTCTTGTGCTTCAAAATGCTAGTTGATGCTTATGATCCTGTTTCTTGACTCATGTAGCACATGATTGCATCCATAAGTATCAACTAGCATCCTTTCAATTAAAGATGTTAAGTATCTCTCTAATTCTTTTAACTAGCAAAATTTTGCGAGTTAATTTTAAACTATTTTTTAACAGTGATGATATC
>VDFB02262071.1:0-88626 GCA_007258455.2 Sequoia sempervirens | reverse complement strand
TAAGGGGAAACAGGATGCCTGTCAAATAGTTGAATTTCTTTTATCTTGTAGAAGGCCATCCAGATTATATTCCATGTTTTTGAATGAGCAATGTTTTAGATGGAAATTGCTTTGGATTTACAATGATCAACCCTATGAACCGAATGATAAAGAATTTGTTAAAGTGTTTGTAGACTCAAAACCTAAAGAGCAAGATATGCTCTATGAATTCTTTACCCATGATCTTTTGTTAGAGCAGCATATTGATTTATTTGTTAATCTTTTTGTGGGAGAAGTACAATTAAGATATCTATTGTCTACTATGAAGAATCAAATCCATTGGCAAGAACGAAATAAAGAATATGTTCAAGCAGAGAAAAGTATAGGACTTTAGATAAGATCTCCAAATAGTAGACCAGCAGCTTTTAAGAAGACATTTGTAGCTCTTTTGTTGGATGAGAAAATGAAAGAAAGGTATGATAACAGCCTTCGGGTTTTCTATAATCATTTTATAGAACAGGGGAAAAAATTGGTTGGAAAGGCTTGGCATGCATGTGAAGAGAGATACACTCCATTGCCTATATATTTAAAGAAAAGGGAAGTGATCACTCCTTTTGGTCTTAGATGGTCCTTCAGAAGAGTAGATGCCTTGGCTAAAATTCTAGGAGATCTCAGAACAAAATGGATAGGAATGAGGTACAAACCTTCTTTACTACTATATCCAGCCCCTGCTTTTCATATTAATACAAATCAGGATGACAAAGTCTTCAATGAATGGAAAAGGGGAGTTTCTTTTCATGCAGGTTTCCATAATTCCCCTATAAACTTTGATGACACAGCAAAAGACTTATATGATATCAGTGCAAAGTATGAAGAAGGGAGTAGAGGGAAGAATTATAATCAGGGGACAGGAGGGCCTGCCAAGAACTAGGAAGGGAAGGAAATGATGAGGTAAAAATAACCTCATCATAATAATACCACAAAGACCTAGTTCATATATGCAAATCTCTATCCTCTGCCAATTAATTAAATTTTAGAAGAAATAATTGCTTAATTTTAGTAAGAACTTGTATAAACATTATTTCTTTTGATTTCTTAAAGTAATTTTCCAATGCAAATTTAATGGGATGTTTTAAGTGTTTTGTAGATAATAATTGGTCAATCAAGTTATAGATTGAAGTATCCAGTTGGCACGCGCTCCAGAACAATTAGAGATATATGCTGGAAGTATGCTCCGGAACTTCAGGATGATGGACCGAAAATGTTGTTCTTAAAAGATGTTATTTCTGTTATCTTTTGAATAAAAGACTTTATGGCTCGACTTGAGCCTCTTAAATGTTGTGTAATATGATTTAAGATAGATAAGTTATATGTAGATCAATTTTTAGATATCTTTGAGTGGTTATCTATACCCACTAAAATATAGCATGTAGTTACAGTTTTCTATAAAAGATACAGTCGCTGGAAGTAAGAGATACAGTGAAAGCAATGTTATGTTGATAGAATGTTTTCCAAGGTTTATAAATAAAGAGATTGTTATCTGAAATTTTGAGTTATGAGTTATGGGTGATAACTATGGTTAATAGAGGTGTTCCTGAAATAGTTGTGGATGTGAGCTGAGAATGAATGTGTTGTCCCACGAGCTAGCCACTCGACGGGAGTAGATAAGAGTTTTCTTTTATCATATTGATATTTTAGAGAGTTATTTGAATTCACTGTTATGAACTCTTAGTTTTGAAGTATCTATTATTTCTTCAACTTCTGTAGTTTCTATTATTTACTATCGGAACTTTGACTGTTAAGAAAATGTTTTATGGATTGTTATAAGCTTTTTTGTTCTTATAATCAATTTCTTAGTTTAAATTGATTCTATGTTTGTTTAACTTAGTTATTATGCTTTCTAAATTAGTATACTCATGTTTACAGTTCAAGCATTTTCTATTTTCTTAGGAATAGATTACTTTTTAGTTTGTTAGTTAAACAGTTTGAAGTTAGAATTAATTTAAAGTTGTTCTTAAAAAGTTAAGGAACCTGAGGGAGATACTCTGGAACTCTTCTATTGCATATTTCCTTGAACACTACCCGGTCGAAAATTTGAATATTTTATTCTAAAGTAATGGGACTTAACGACAACCTATCACATGTTTCATGACTTCAAATTCATATACCTTATTTTGCTTCAAATGGAATTGGACTTCAAGATGTAGTTCCACAATAAAAATAGTTAACAAATTTGATTGATCAGGCTTGTCAACATGAGGAATCCATATTAGAAGTCAGTTGAATAAGTCGATGAAGTCCCTCATACCTCATGCTCTTGCTTCTATATTCTGAAAAGGTAATATAACATAGCAATTGCATTGATAATTGGTTTGAATCTTGCGAGGAACTTGTCTCTTAGCATGTTCTAATTCATAATGTATTTGTATTCCAAATATTGAAACCAGCATGTTTCTTTCCCAACAAGAGATTCAACAAATAACTGTACAAAAAATCCTCTTCAAAAATGCCTATAATTCCACATGCAGCAGAAAATGCTAGAATGTGAACTTCAGGATCTTGCATGCTTTCTCTAGTAAACTTTAGGAAATGTTGTCTTGATCTTGTAGGTAGGGTTGAATATTGCAGTAAAGCTAGAGGCCCAAAATAAATTCCTTGTGGCTAAGGTGAAGCAAAAGCCATCATATAAATTGGGGTTCTTCCCACCAAAGAGGTTTTTGAGGGTAAATTTCAACACCCATACTTGCCAACCTTCATCTGAGAAGAGGTAATTTTCACCACTTTCTCCTCTGATATATTTTTAAACCAAGAAAGTACAACTCTTTTCATAGATTAATTTCTTGGTTGTGGATTTCGATCTTGTCTTTGACTCTGATTTTGCTGAGGATTTAGGTTTCTTTGTGGATTTCTTATGATTATTACCCTAGGAGATATTTATATTTCCCTCTCAAAAACTACCATTGGTTGTTGTGTTGATTCCTTTTCTTCTTCTAGAATGAAGTTCAATCTCATGTATTTTGCAACATTCCTCTTATGTCTGCATGCTAAGGTATTTAGCTGAGAGATGATGTCTTCTTGCTTTGTGTGGACCCAGTCAAGATCTAATTATAGCACTTGAAATGTTTTTCCATGTGGTAGCACCATATCTTTTTATAATAAGGCAACTATTTCAAATTCTCCTTTTGTTCCCTAGAGGAGTCACCAAAAATATGTTGCTTGACATATTTGTCCTTTTGAAAATTAACTCAAATTGACTCTTTTTGTCCAAAAGAAAGACAAATAAGCAATGAAAAATTGAAGAGATCACCATTTCATTGGTGATCTTCCTCTGAATTATGATTGAGGTACAACTCCCTTATAAGATGTAATTTTTGGTTTTCTAAATTCAAAAAAAGGGGTGGTATACTTTTAACCAAAAAGTAGTAAAGGTAGGCTAACACTTGTTTATAGCCATGATACAAGTACAATTAAAACAAAATTTCAAAATATCAACTCAAATGCATGGATAGCAAATCTTAAAGATGACTGTTACTAATATTGCAACTCAAAGATTGAGATAATAGCAACAGAAGAATAGACTAATTAACCTTCAATTTCACTATTTTCTAAAGAGATGGATGTAAAACCATAGAACATAGCATCCACAACGATAAGTAGTATTCTAATATTTATCGAAGATCAAAGACTCATTCATAAACATCAAGCATCACACAAAAATTAATATATGCACAAACAATGAACTTCTTTAGAAACTAGCAAAATTGCAATAATGATCCTTTCTCTGATTGATTCTCACTCTTACATCAAAGTGTAATGGGGATGAAAAATTCAGACCCTTCAAATATCCTTGAATTGTATATTTATAACTCTTCTTTGTTGGAGTCATTTCAATTATCGTAACTGCCATCTTTTAAGTGGGAGTTTCATAATCATTGCCAAAATTCTTTCTTAGTGAAACTCAATAAGCATTTATGACTCTTTTAAAATTCCATAATTACATTATATATAACAACTCAAGTTGGATGAGCCAATATATCACCGCTCCATTTGTGCAAGCCTCGTGGCACTCTGTACATCTGAACAACCTACAACTCTCCATTCATGCATTCAATCACACATTCGTTTGATCCTTATGCATGCAGGGAAATTTAATTGAAATATTTTGCATCAAATTTGAAGCTCATTTAATCAAAATTCTAGCAATTCCATCAAATCGTTCATTGTGTTAATTTAATTCACAGTGTTTGGCTGCATCCTTGCACACTATTTGTTGCTTAGAAAATATCCCATGGATTATCTCATAGATACTAAATCCATTTATTTCTTTTATAAATTAAGAGGAGTTTCCTTCACATCTCAATTTCATTCTCAAATTGTCGAGCACTTCAAGTGATGCATCTTCGAAAGGTGATTTTCTCATCATTGAAGGTGTTGAGTGTAGCTTTGTAAGACGACTAGTGTCCAACCAGCTAAGAGAGGTTTTTCTCATAAGGAATGATCTCGAATAAGGATTTATTTATAGAATCATTAGAGAGAATTTCCTTGGGAAATTCCATGTCCATAACTCTATGCTCCTAGAGTGCTTTATATATAACATCATCTAGACTTCTAGTAAGCTAGAATGTGGTGTTAAAGCTATTGAAAGATTGGTGAGGTTGGCATACATATCCAATGTGGAATCCACCTTGGGATGTTTGAATGAGTATCCACGAGAAGGCCTAGTTGGAGATATCATTTTCATCACTACTGCTCTCTAAAATGAAGAAGTTAAAAAAGTTGTTACTCTCTTTTGGTTTGGGCTTGAGAGGAATGTGATGGAGACCTTTACTTTCTCTATTTTATCTCTCTATTTCCTCATATACCTCCTTCCATCTCTTTTTATCCTCTCTTTGATGCTGGATTTATCCGATCTTGATTCTTTGATCGATCTTTGACGTGATTTTCGATGGATCTGAAACTTTGATCTCTGATCTTTGATCGATCTGTCTCTCGATCCGACTTTCGACTTTTCGATCTTTCGATCTGATCTGCCTGATCCTTTTGATGATCTTCCTTCCTTTCGACCCCGGAAAACTTCCTGACGCGATCGTCGATCTCGACCTTGTCTTTCGATCTCGATCGATCCTCGGCCGGATCTTGAGTCTTCGACATGATATCCTTTAACCGTCTGATCTTTGAGATGCTGAGTCCTTTATCGAGAAAAAGTGAAACCCTAGATATTTCACTATAGGGGTTTGGCACTTTTCCTAAACATTTCATAAGAGATTTGAAGGTAGCGGTGGTTTGATGGATTTGGGCAAGATATATGATTGGCTTACAACTTGAAAGGTAAGTCAACCTGCCCTTGACCAAATCTAAAATGATCCTAAGGATGAAATGCAATGATTCAATTGGCCTAATGATGCAAATCATTGTTTTGATGCAAATATAGCAGATCTGAATATCACAGAGAAATTTGGACTTTAGAGTTGAACTAAGCAAGACATTGTGCACCTGTGGTATAAATTTGAGCCTGATTTTTAATAATGTTTCCTCCGAGGGTGCCACTATCCTAGTAGGTCTTTTTTTGGATCTACTTTCATAGTCCTTGAGAGCTAAATCAAAGCTCTTGATTTCTATCTGCAAATTTATCGAAACACTATCAGATATTTTTGTAATTGAGTTTTCGTGACTTGTCAAGGTGTAAGGTTTCTATTACAACAATGAATAATGAACCTTCAAACCTCCTTCACTCTTCTTTCAAACCTGAAACCAACACATTCAAAGAGAGAAGAAATTTTGTGTCATTTAGGGTCTTTCCTTCGTCAAACCCTGTGTTAGTGTTTCCACTTCTACAATGCCAATTTCAATGATAAAAATGATAAATGATAGGAAGGAATTATGAATCCACAAAGTGTTGCAACTTGCCACCCTTCAATGTATTCCTTGAAGTACTGAAGTGATACGCAACTCCTTAAGGCTTGGATCAATCTTGCTTGAATTTCTTGAATTGTTTGGATTTCTTAGAGACCTACAAGGATTAGTCTTCATGAACAATATGATAAAATAAAAATGAACACACACTCACATACACTTTGACATGTTGTTTGGATCTTGAATTATTGTAATAAATCCTCTAATGGCTACTCTTGACTTGCTTGATAATGCTCTTGATAATTGTTTGATCATAAATTCTCCAACTTGCTAGATAGATTTCAAATGATGCAACAACTAGGTATTTATACACAATAATTCTAATTTCCCAAAAACTTAAATCCCAATGGACAACTTTAGATATTTCAATTTCAAATACTAAATGCCGACACCGACATATTTGAATTTGGAGCCAAATAGGGGGACATAGGCGCCCTAGGTGCTAGTGTCCCAAACCTATTTTCTAGAAATTAAGGAGTCAGGGGAAAAGTATTAAATGAGATCATTTGTTTTGTGCTTGCAATTTGTCGGTAATTGATAAAGGGGAACACTCTTCCTTTAAAACTAAAATCAAACACACACACTTAGAGACTTGTAAGATGGTTGCAATATGCCTTTAAATTTCAGATTTAAAGAAAGAAAATCAATGACATTCTATTTGCTTAAACCATAAAATGATTACATCAAACTGAATCTTATATGCTTCCTTACAATATGGGCTTCATACAAACAAAAAATTGCAACATAATATCTTCAACATTCTAGCTTCATTCTGGTAGCATCTAGGTATGTAACCACAACTTCTCCAAAAGCCCCCCTCTCAAAATGAGTAAGCATCAATATATAGAGAATGAGTGGGGAGAAAATCATTATTGGTTTCTAAGACAACCAATCTTTACCAGCTTGAAATCCCATGCCCACCTTGAGGAGAAATTAAAATATTAAATATAAAACACTTCATTGCTTTCATGGCCCTCATATGGGTGCATAACTCTTGGCCAATCATCTCAGTCAACTATGACACCTCCATTAATTCCTGTTGACTTCGATGGCTCCAAATATGTACATGCAACATGTAAATCTAGTGGCCTCAACATGCAATTGCATTCAAAACATGTAATTGAACATGCAAACGCATGCACACCAAGTGGTCCCCACCTAGAAGTGGATGCCCAAGAAGCATATTCCATTTGGAGATTCTTTGGAAACATTAAATAAAGCATAATTCTCCCAAATTACATTTACAATTAAATTTCCACAAGGGAAATTACTAAGTTGCAAATTAAAAACATTTATTTTCCACACACCTTAGCCTTTATTGAAAACAACAAAAATAAAATAGCAATAATTTTGGTGATGCAAGATTGATAGTACCCCTAGATGCTCCTGCATTAGACACCCGGGGTAGGAAAAATTTTGTGAATATGGATTCACAAAATGGAGTTAAGTGGTAATACCACCCTTTCAGATTGCCAGCAATCCTCAACAAACTCCATCACTAAATTTGGTACCTATAATTGATCTTCTTTCTCCTCTTCCAACACTTAGTTGGAACAAGCTTGCTTCTCTGAAAACTCTACTCTTCACTAAACCTCCTAAATGTGGAATCAATTCCACCATAAACTGACCACCTCCTCCTAGCATAATTCACATCCTCCTCTAATCTTATGGGATTCAACCCACCATAGTTCGTCCACCTCCACCAATTTGCACATGCACTTAACTCTATAACACCATACAAATCCTTCTCTACATACCAATCACCTCTAACAAAATATAACTAAACCATCTTATTTACATTCACTAACTCTTCCATCTCAACATGAAAATAATTATTTTCAAATTCATTGAAATTTGAATTTACCTTTTCATCACATGTTGCATCTTCAACTTTGTTTTCTTCTTTCAAGCCTTTTACAAGACATGCAATTGTATCACTTCTTTTTCCTATAATCAGTGTTGCAAATTTAATGTCAATAACACAATCAAGATATTCATCCTTTCCATCTTCCTCCTCTGCATCCATTTCAATGTCAGTAACACAATCAAAATATTCATCTTTTCCATCCCGCAACAAATTATCATTCATACAATTCTCTTTATCAAACACCTCTTCTACCTTCACCTCCTATTTCTTAATTTTGACCTTCTCAAATTTATTCATTGCTACAACAAATTTATCCATTTCTACATTCTTATCCTCATTAAAACATATATTAAAATCTGATTTTACCTCATTTCCTTCTGCTACAACTTTCATTGTTGCAATTCTTTCTTCATTGTCACTCATCATATCATTCAAACACAAATCAGATTTGGTTCTAATCTCATCAAAATCTGATATTCCTCTCTTCCTTACTATTACAACAAAACTTTTAGCTTCCTCATATTCACCCATTTCATTCACATAATTCATAGGCAAATCAGAATAACCAATTAACTCACAAATGCAAGTTGTACCTCCTCTATTACTGTTCCAACTTTAGTGTCCTCTTCTTTAATGTTCTCCATTACACTCAACTCTTTTGTTGCTACTGCAACCTCTATAATTTCATCCTTCATGTCTTCCAATAGGCATTCCATCTCATCAATTTCTTCATATTCATCCTCTTCTTCTTCTTTTGTGCCACATGCATGACACTCTATTGCGTCATCTTTCTTTCCTACATTCAAAATATCATTAGAAAGATAATTAGAATTACCTCTAACTCTCGTCTCTTCTTGTTTTATCCTTTTGACCTCTTCCAAAGGGCTGCAATACTTTTTCTTTATGGTCTTCTCTTCGTTGTCCTCTTTTATGAGAACGTTCTTCCTCCCATATCTCTCATCCTATATTCTCACCACTTAGCCAAATCATTGACCAACCATTTAGCCGAATGTCCCTCACCACTAACATTACTAATGCAAGATTCATTTCCTAATGAACATGCATTGAAATTAGAAGAAAATACAATGTGGAATTTATATTTTGATGCAATGTTAGGGTAATCCTATTACCTCCTTCAGGTAAGTGAATTCTCTTATCGTACCGTCAAAAATTCCTTTGCAAAAAAAAAATGTTGACTATGAGGCTCTTATTGCTAGTCTATGTGTGGTGTTATCTTTAATATTCAACATATTTGTATATTTGGAGATTCTCAATTAATCATAAAACAAATAAATAGACCATATCAAGCAAAAAAGATAAATTGTCCCAATATCATGATTTGGCATTAACAGTATTAAAACATTTTTCCTCATATACTATAGACAACATTCGACAAAAGGATAATCGACATGTGGATGCAATGGCAAGTGCAACTTCCCTTATATCCCTTGATAATTCTTTCATGGATTTTCAATTTACCATTTATAATATCACATCACTATTGATCACCAACAACATAAAAGAAGATATAATTTCATATAGATAAATCAAATAAATGGTACTCACACACATTTCAATACCTATGTGATGGTATTTTTCCTAAATTTGGTATAAAAAACTCGTGCTTGTCTTCAAAAATTTGCACTGCGATTATAATTTTGGATAATGTGTTATATCGAAGAACATATAATGGTTTCCTTCTTCATTTCCTTAATAAATTTGAGATCCTTGTGGCCCTCGAGGAAGCCCATTCACGTGCTTGTGGAGGACATTTCGATGGTTGATATTTAGTTCAAAAGTTAATTCAAATGGGATATTATTGGCAAAACATGGAACACGATTATTTCATGTTTGTTAAAAAATGTCCTAAGTGTCAACAACATAACAATTTGATTTATGCTCCTACTTGCAAACTTCATGCCCAAGTAGCTATTTGGCAATTTTTTGTGTGGGATTTGGATCTTATTGGGAAGATTTCTCCTTTGTCATCTCTAGGACATATACCTTTATTATCACGGCTACAGATAACTTCATGAAGTGGGTTGAGGTAGTTCCTCTTCATTCCATAATGATTGGCATTATTTATCATTTTATCTTAGATAATAAAATATCATGATTCAGTCTTCCTTCAATTTTGATTATAAATAATGGTACACCATTTAAAAACAAGTAAAGAATTTTTTGGAAAAGTTTCACATACAACTCCATTTTTATGCATCGTATTATCCTCAATCAAATGGCCAAGCAAAAGCAACTAACAAAACAATCAAATATTTTTTTCACAAAACAATTAACAAACGTAATAAATATTGACATACTCAATATTCTTATGCATTATGGGCTTACCACATAAGTGTTTGTATAGCAATGGGTAATACTCTGTACAACCTTATTTATGACATTGATATTGTTATGCCTTTAGAGTTGGAAATTATTTATTTACAAATCTCTCTTAATAACATTATAGATGATAACTCTTATCCATAGAAATGACTCTAATAACTTGAAATTCTCGATGAATAGCATATAAATGCTCTCTAACATCTTCAAATTTACTATAAAAGTATGCAACAAAAATACAATGATGGTGTTATCTACCATTCATTTCAGAAAGACAACTTGGTGTTATATGAGAATCAATGTAATGCAAATGTGGCACTAGGAGAAAAAGGAAAGTTTAGTCCGAATTGGATAGGAACTTATGTTATTGATTAAGATTTTGGATCAGGAGCATACAAACTTTCTATGATAGACAGTACACCTCTCATAGAACCTATCAATGATATGCATTTGTAAAGATTTTATGCTTAATATCATCTCTTTGAATAGTATGTTGTATTTTAAAGCACATTGATTAGATTAAAATAGATATTCTTTTCTATTTTGTCTCACATTGATTCATTCTTGACAAACATTTGTATGTCTTGAATTATTAGAGTAATGTTTAATAATACATTATGAAACATTACTTATTGTGCATACTATTTAGTTGTTTGTGTGGTAAATTAAATTAGATCATGTTATAATCAGTTAATTTTATCTAAATTAAATCATAATTGCATGTAGTTTAACATGTGTACACTTAGTCAAAAAAGTAACATCTCATCAGACATTAATTGTTTAATTAGATCACATCATTCATTTACATATATCAGTTAGATTATTGTAGTATTTATTCAATAGTCTTAACCATATTATTTAATAGATCACAATTGTATTCAATTTGACATTTATGGAAATCTAATACATTAGAACAAAAAACACATGTACTACTAAACCATAACAAATAGACAAATCAGGAAAAGCATGTTCATACACACACACGCGCACGCACGCACGCACACATCATCATATCACCATGACAATAAAATGTGAGATGTCATACATATAATACATCATCATCTAAGTAGTCCTATGGCTACCAAACTCTTCAAGACCTAATGGTGGTGGTCGATGTGAGACCGTAGATCATGAGTGGCTCCTAGATCTAATCCATACTAATACAACCCACATATCACCTCTAATATCAGCATTAGCCACAAGTTCTATTGTGTAATCTACTCTTGGAGATGATCTCTCTCCACTTGTACCTTGATAAGCTCCTCTCATAAGATGGTCTGCACCTCACTTCCGACAAGAGATCGATCTCTCTTGGCTCTCAGATCCTCGTGAGTGGCTCTCAAATCCTCACATGATTTCCTCCATTGTGATATAGACTCAAATATATCTTCATGGCACCCCACACTCTGTGGTGGCCTATGTTGAATAAAGTGTTTCCATTGATGTCAAAGTGTATGTCTGAACATGCAAACTGTCATTGATATCAAATATGTGAAAGTAGTATGTTAGTTAAGTAGATGTTGTAGAATGTTAATGTTCTCATTTTTTAAGAATGGCAACATGGGAAGTTTGGGTACATATGAAATTGGTGGTTCCTATATGTCTACTACTTTTTTGAAATTCTATAAGTGTTTACAATAATGTTTTGAGGTTTGCTCCTCAAAATCATAACATGCTTTGTACCAAACTGTCATTATTTTTGGTACCACATTCTACTATTATTAATTGTTATGGTGTGCAATTTGGAAGTTAAGTAAGACTACACATGAAATATCTAAATCTATAGTTTTAGTGGATTTGAAATCTATAGAAGTAAGATAGTAGTGACAAAGTAAAGTATGTTTTTGTTGGTTGACTGTGAATAATTTGTTTGAGTGTTTGTGTTAGATAAGGGAAGCATGCACTAGTCAGAGGAAACATGTGAAGCTAAAATAAGACCAGTTAAGATCATGGAAGGAAGTGCATGACATCATCTTACACTAGTAGTAATGCATTTGATTTGGGGCAAAGCTAACTACATGTTTCATATCATTTTAAATTAAGGTTTATCCTTGATCAACATGGCTAAATGAGGATGGTGTTAAAGGGTTCTAAGCTGAAATGAGATGTTATTAATATGATGGAATGGATATATTGTGAATTATTTCATGAAATTATAGAGGTAAGACAGTGTGAGTAGAGTATGCACAAAAATGTATGAGTAATTGGTGTGCAATCTGAAGAGAGAAGTCTGGTGTGTTGAGAAAAATTGAGATATCATCATAGGATGTGTTCACCTACTGATGCAAAGCACATTGTGTGAAAGAAGATCTATATTTCTTTTTGTAATATGAGTTTGAAGCCTCCTAATTTGATTTGGTACTTAGTGACAGAGTTGTAGTTTAGACATAGGGGATTATGTCTCCTATCAATTGGTGCCTATAAATCACAATTCAAGGAGATTGGTGTCTCCCTTTGGGGTTGTAATTCCTATGGGTTGGTGCCTACAAAATTATTGTAAGTTATATATTATTGTTGTGAGGTTGTATTTGGGCAATAACTCTAAGCAGTTATTCTCGATGTGGCTTTTCCCTTTTGGGTTTCTATGTAAATATGGTGTTCTCTTGTGTCAATATGTCCATTACTTGTTTTACCAAATTGATTATGTTCTCATGCTTTTATGAATGCAATGATTTAATGTAAAAAACAAAAAATATTGATTCACACCCCTCTTAGTATTTGTGTGTATAACTACCTATTATTAACATGTATAATTGATGAGGAGGCATCTTAGGAACCATATCTGATAATACTCGACCCATAAAATTGAGTCAAAATTGGGTACCATCTACAAAAAAATTGAAAACATAGAATAATATCATATACAAGCATAGTATAAAGCATAAACTTAAAGTATAACATATAGGGGAATATGAAGTTACAAACATCATAACATATTATATAACCTAGATTGCTAGCTCGCTAGCCGGAATCTCATCATGCAACTATGGTGCCCATGCTTGGGCTCCCTCAAAGGGCTAGGGGTAGTGTGTGTGTTGCACTACTACTCTCTTCATACTCGTAGATGGGTGGTCACTCAAGTATCATAAGATGTGCTTGTGATACATGCAAATGAGATGTAGATCTCTACTTGAGGGAATCTTTGGCCTCCTCGTGCTCCTTTGGACCTCTTGCAACTACTTTAGCTAGTTGTTGATCCTCCTCATCCTCCCCGTCTCCTCTCACATCTCCATCAACATCATCATCCTCATCCTCATGATCCTCTTGATGGTGTGTTCATGGCTTGAGATCGCTAGTAGGATGGTCAACAGGGAATACAAAATTGAGATGTGCAGTCTCCCACCACCTATTGTATATAATAGTAAACCCAATATCATCTGAGTTGGATACAATATGTCTATCCCACTCTTCATCATCTGATTCACTCAAGGGGACATTTGTGATGGTAAGATAGGGTACTATGCCATATGGTCTAGTGGCAATGTGATTCAATCTCAGATAGGTTGGTCAAGTGATAGGTGTTACTTGAGGGTGTCCAAACTATCTCATCACGTAATCATAGTAGAATAGAAAATAATATACTTGTATTAACCAACAAATAAGTGGTCCCCTTGCATTTGTCTAGTTTTTGTGGTAATCCTACCCAAGACTGTGAGGTCTTATAGGGCCTCCAAATGATGTCCTCGACATCTAGCCAATCAAAAGTGACATGTTAGTATAACAAATCTCCATACTACTAGAGTCTCCTAAGGGGATAATAGAAGACACAAGGATATGTCCATGGTGCCTTCATGAGATATCTCGCAAGTTGTGTGCAAGTGATGTGCTCAAAATCTCACACCTGAAGAAGTGTACATACCATGAGATTATGTGTCTCGTAGTGAGTAAATTGGCTAGGATCATAGTATAAATGTGCTAACATGCTTCGCCCCCAGGTGAACATGGTATGTTTCCTCTCTATGACTCATATCATATGGACAAGGCCCCCATTTAATTGTGTGCCTCACCCATATGGTGAAACAACCAATGCTATTATAGAAGTCAAAATCTGCCAAAGGAGAGGAACACTAGCACCTACATGTAATAACCATCGTAGTAAATTCCAACCCTTGCTCTCATGGGGCATATCATGGTCAATACAATAAAGGTGATCATCCAAGATCGCCTTCATGGTCTGTACCCATCATCATGTTTAATGCTCCTACCTCAAATGAGTAATCACAAAATAAGATATGCATCCTCCATTGTGATTGTCATCTCTCATTGGAAGACGAAAGGTAGAGGTGTCTACATCCCACTACTCCATAAATACTATGAGCATAGCGCCATGGTACATAATTGGGGGCATGGTGTATACCCAATAAAGACCAACTATGCATAGATTTTGTTTCTTTACAATAGAAATTTGTATGACCTAATCTTGGAGAAGTGAAATCAGGTGTCCTCTTAGGTTCTCTCACATGTACGATGGGTCCTATCAATCAAGAGAAAGATTCATTTTTAATACTGCATTCAAAGGATAGACAAGCATTAAGTACCAAAATTTAAGTCTTAGAGATTTGTGTCCAATCAGGGGCACTCTTGTTGGTCAGGGTCATTCAAGGTCACCCTCAAAGGTCTAGGGAACCCATGATGGTCTAGGGCGCCCTTATTGGTCAAGGGTGCCCTTAGAGGTCTAGGGCACCCATAATGGTCTAAGGTGTCCCAGTTTTAGTAAAAACATTAGAAAATGCATAAAATAAGATTCAAACCTAAACAAAAAGTGAAAGCATAACTCACTTCTCATACTAGTGTCCCTCATGCGATGAGCTCCCTCAGGGCCTCAAATATCGATATGCAGTATGGTTGTTGTTGTGGCATTTTTACTCCTAAGGCTAATGGTCATGGTCCTCCAAGATCTCAAACTACAAATGTGAAAATAAATGTCAAAAAAGTAAAAATGTTATCAAATTTAGCACTATATTTCTCATACCAAACTCTCTTAAAATTAACATAACTTAAGCTGGCGAATTTTGATTTTGGTTTTGTATGTTATGTTGGGGTTGTAGTTACACTCTCATTCATACTATGTGCTTGGCGTTACAATTCCATATCATCAACATTGTCATCAAAACCATAATCAGTTCAATGTGGCAAGATTTATACCTTGATTCCACCTCCATAAAGCAAGTGAAATCAGGGGGCCATACATCTACCCTCAAAATTCATTCTCTTTAGAAGTTTTGGACTAAGAAATTTGTTGGTATATATGCAAGATGATTTGTGAATTTATAAAACAATATTTTTGTTGGATGTGGTTCCTAATGTTGTGGTTTTATAGATTACTACATTGGGGCTTTGTTCTCTTGTTTGGAAAATGATCTACATCCTCTATTGTATCCTTTTGGGTATCCTTTATGATACAATTTAATTTTAGTACTTTAGCTTGCATATGAGCATTGTGTCATATGGCCGCTAAGTGGGGGATAAATGTAACATCAAAAATTGTACTCCTTTTTAGGTGAAAGTACAATTTCATGGTCTATTTGGATCCGACTTTAGTGACCTTATGCATCAATCCATTTTAAACATTCCCTTGCCCTAAATTTTCCTATCAACCTAGGAGAATGTGTCTATACTACCTTAGAAAATGTTTTATTAATTAAACATCATCAAATTGACCTCACCAAGTGCTCTCATATTGGAGAATTCATGATTTTAGCAAACTCTAAACACACAAATAATTTTTTTTGAGTATGAAAGAGCTAGTCTAGGGAAACCTATGCCCTATACTAGTTATATTTTTCTTGACAATTTTAATTCCCCATTATTTCCAATCTCTAATTTTGGAGATGTAATTTCAAATTTTGACCTTGGCAATAATTTCATCTCAAAAATTCAAAATTTAAATGAGTCAGCCTAAACTTTAATTTATCCTAAGTTCCACCATATAAACATGAATTATTATTTTAGAATTAAAGAAGAGAATTACAAGACATATACACTCTGCCAAAATTACATTTAAATTTATAGGCTTTCAAGAGGAACTTTAGATTAAATCAAGTTGCTACAATGATTGGAGTTTGATGCCAATGGAAGGACATGATGGAATCTTGTTTTTGGAGATTTCTTTGGCCCTCTTCAACCACCTCATGACTTATTTTCAGAGTGTTTTCATCTCCAATATTTGATCTACTTGTTTCCCTAAGAAAGGTATTGTTGCATTTTAGATTTTCTAAGGGTATTCAACTTTCACTTGGGTGAATCACATTCATATTATTTAGGAAGCTTCCTTCTCTAACACATTTGAGTAGGGATTTTTTAGCATTCCATCTCATTACAATCTTAGATACACTTAAGGTTGAAAGCACACACATTGTTTCAATCAATCAATCGACTATTCATGGAGGTAGACATATACTAAAATGGGGGTTTGACCAAGGAAAACTCCTATATAGCCTCCCATTTTCCTCTCTTTATTGTGATTTTATAGGTTTAGATCTAAAGATGGAGATTCCTACAAAATTAGTAAATTATATCTAAAAAAGAAGGAGCTTAGCCTAGGGTGCACCATGCCCTAGACTAGCTATTTCAACCTTAAATTTCTATCACAGGTGCACAATACTCTACTCCCTCAAATCTACTTTCATTTTTAGTGAATTTAGTTTCATCAATACAAATAATTTGTGTTTTCATATTAGGTCCCATAGTTAAATTAATTCAATAAATCCACATTAATTTCAATTTTAATCTATTTCCTAGATATGGTTCTCCTAGATTAGGTTGTTATCCAATCTCACACCCTTTCCGATTTGGCTTCTAATGTTATTTAGAAAAAGATTGATTTTAGTGATTTGAACATTGGACCTAGGATCCCTTTTTCAACTAAACACAATGAGACACACACTACTCACATCATACATTACTACTACATGTTAAAAAAATGACATCCACATTGAATTCATAAGGAACATCACAAGGTCAAGGCTCTAAGCCAACCAATATAATGCTCCTAATAAGCACACTTTCATTTAACAATTAAACATGTACACCATGCAAGAGGGGAAAAAATGTCGATTACTCATCTAGGTTCTCACAAGAATCATAGGAACAACAGGATTTAGATACATAAGTCATTGATGAAAATATTCTATTATGACAACTTTTCATTCATGCACTAACATGATCACTTCACACATATCATGATGCTCAAATAGGAATACAATGCACAATGCATCATAGGCAACATTACCATAAAATCACATGTTTATAATTCAAGCATATCACATACACCACATTTACTTTTAATTCATCAATCACATAAGACATTGTAGACACGTAAAATATACCGATTGACATTGTGCATCTAATCCTAACTACTAACATCGTTTCATCCTGAATTATCCCTCGGTCTAACGATTTAATCAAATTTCCTTATTTGATTAAATTCATCAATTTCCTTCCCTTGATTAAATAAATCACTTTATCTAATTAAGTCTCTCTCTTTTGTTAATTAAATCAATCCATCTGATCTAATTATCCCCATTTAATTAAATAGTCCATTTTATTTAATTAAATCTCTAAAGTCTATCTATTAAATTAAATAAATTAAAACCTTATTTAGTTTAATCTAACATCATCTCTTTTAAATAAATCAAAATCTTTATTTAATTAATCTTTTATCACATTCCTCTCATAGTTGATTTAAATAAATCCACAAATCTAAGTCAAATTTGTCACATCATCTAATCTCTCATTAAATTAATTAACCTTTGATTAATTTAATCCCCTATCGTGTCCCATCCTCCAGCTTTTACCACTTGCACATGAAAATAGATTTAATTGATTTATTAAATCCCTATTTTCCTCAACAAGGAATCTTTTTGGAATATTCTCCAAGTTTGAATTCAAAAATCCAAGTTGACATGTACATCCAACAAGGAATTTACTCCATCTTACATGTCCTTTGCCTTGCAAGTGGCATTTAATGCATTTTCCCTTCCCTCTTGCAAGTCATTTCAACAAATTTGAAATTCAAAAATAGGCATTTATTGGCACAATCCTCAAAACTTGCACATCCTCCATCCACTCATGGGTTGACAAATGGCATCTTGCCATTAGATGAATGTTAGTCCCACATTGCTCAATTTTAGACATTCATCCTTCAATCTCATCTATAAATAAGAGGCTTCATTCCTCATTTGATCATCCACAAATTATGCAATGTTACCATGCTCAAATATCTATCAAATTTCATCCATCATTTTTGAATCTTAGCTAGGTTATGTAGGTTTTTAGCTTGGAGCATTCATCATCCTTCATCAAAGTGGATCAATTATCATCAACACATCAAGCTTGCATCATAGGAATTGGGAAAGGGCCAATTTTTCTCGCATCAAATCAAGCACCACCTCCATGGATCAAGGGGATTTGCCAGTTTAATTAGGATCCAATCTCTCTTTGTTGTTTTATTGTGTTCTGGCCATTTATTTTCCTAATTTGAACTTGGTAAATGGATTTCCATGGAGAATCCTTTGTTCTCTGCTTTTCACTTCTAATCTAATGTGTTTGTTCTTATTGTTTTGCGTGTGCACTAGGATTGGGGGTTCTGCCACATTTGGCATGAAAAACTGTCAAAAAAGCATTGAAAATAGTAAAGAGAAAAATCGTCCTCTAGTGAAACCCATTTCGATGGCACTTTGGGAAAGTGCCTTGGTGAAAACCTGGAAAATAGGCGCCTTTTGTAAATAAGCACTTTACATCCACCAGGATCTTCACGGCTTGTTTTGCATCATTCATCCATCATGCTTTCATCATCCATCACATTCCATATCTCCATCCATCATCCATTCAACATCTACATCATAGCTTGGTCTTGTGTTTATACTATAATCCCTCCTAGTACTACTCGGCTCATCCTCAAGGTTAGTTTGTCCTACCTTTATCGGAGTAGTCTATTGCATCATGCTGGGGGCATGTTCTTATCGGATCGAATTCGTGTATGTTTTTAAAGTCCTAAATATCAGTAAATCCAAAAACATCAAAAAATAAAAAAAATCCAAAAACATTCAAAACATATAAAAATCCCAAAACATTCAAAAAAAGGTCAGTCAAAAAATCAAAAATAGAGTCTTCTTGTTGAACTATGGGTCTCTGAGCCTTGAACATAGGCAAGGTTGATCTTTGATCATCCCCCGAGATACTTAGGTCAATCCTTTAGGAGTCTATCATAATAAACCGACATTTCATCATGTTTATTATCATTTGTAAATCGGTCAATTGGTCAATCGAACTACGTGGTCTTTACGTATATAACGTAGGCAAGGGTAATCTGTTGATCAGCCCCTGAGGCCCCTAGGATAGGTCTTTATGTTAATCTCTTGGTCAAAATCTCAGAAAACCCCAAAACATTGGAAAATTTGAAAACCAAAACATTTGAAAATCTCGAAAAATACCAAAAACAGCCTCAAAACATCTCAAAAAGATCAAAAACATCCAAATATTTGAAAAAATCCATCCATCTCATCTCGCTTGCACCCGCAATAACCTCATTCATAATAAACAATCATCATCCTCAATCTTTGGTAAGACAATCAGAAACAAGTCTAGCAGGTTAAAAGTGAAAACTCAAAATCATCAGTCTTAGGATTAAGTCAGTACGTAAGCAAGTTGGTCAACTCTTTGTGTCGATAACTCATCATCCAATTGGTCCCATATCAATCATTTCAAAGAACGCTTTGGATAAATGAAATGGCGTGCCACCATCCACTAACAAGTCCTAGGATGAATCCTTCCTACAATGGGCATTGTCTTTTGGCAATAGTTTTGGTCCTTATCCTTAAAAACACATCCCCTTTTCATTAGCGGTATTGAAGAACATCAACTTGTTTGTTTACTTTGTCTTTATCTTTTGACTTATCTTATTGTGTTCATTCCAAGGACCTCTCGATGATATCCCAACAAAGGATTTAGAGAAATAGGAATGGGGCAACGATCATTATCTTTTGTTTGTTGTGCTTGTTGGACGTTCTTGTAATATAACCTTGGCGAATACTTGCTTTGTTAGGTATGTATGGAGGAGGTTTTGGGCAACTTGTTGACTATTGCATTGATAGGTTATACCTTTCCATTTTTTGGTTTGAGGTGTTTGAAACTTCTAAAGTGCATCCTAGCAAGGTTTTTGTATGTCAGGTGTGAACAAGGATACTCCTATTTGTTTGTCAAGTCAAAGTCCATCACACTAGGTACAACGTCATCTTGGTTTTCTATACCTTGATGCATCGTACCACGTATCATGCAAAGATTATGAACAGTGAATGTAGTTATTTACACTTCTATTTATTCATAGTGTAAGTGAGAGTCATAATTTCAAAGTATAGTGGCATTGCTATGAGATACATTGAGGGAAAATTTTTGCATAAATATCAGTAAAGTATAGTTACTACAAGACAATAGAAGATGACTGTAGTGGAAGATATCATAGGGGGAGTTGACAGTGATTATGCTGGCAAAAGTTTATGGACATGGCAAGGTCTGATTCATTTTCTTTGATGTAAATGGGCTGAGTGATAAAGGAGGTAACTCCCAAGACATCACAATAATGATAGGGACAACATTATGTATCAAAGGAACACTAAAGAATGATGCCACTATTGGTCATCAGAATCTTTCTTTTCAAAGACCAACTGCCATCGATTGATAAGCTAATATAGTGCCATTTCCACTTTTGAAAGCTAAAAATGTATCTTCCATTATGTTGATATATATATATATATAGGGAAGCTAAGAGAGGAGAACTTCAAAAATAAACTTCTTACAAGGTATAGGCATGTGAAGATTGCCAATAGTGGCTCGTTGGTTGTTGATCTGGAAGAGGACAAGGATAAAAGAAAGAACAAGGACCAAGGTATATCGAAAAGGACTCCTTTCAACCTCAAGAGGAAAGCGCCTCCTTCTACCCAGATGATCTAGATCTTAAAGAGGGGGGTCAAGGAAATGAACGAATTGGAAGTTGAGACTGCAGATACTTTAAAGTCCCAAGTTTAGCTACTAGAATTTTGTCTGGTATTTTTGCGTCTTTTCTGTGGCCCTTGCTAATTTTTTTGTTGGTTGTGGCTTTGTCATTTTGTTGTTTTCTTTACAACCTTTTTGTTCATGGTGACTTTGATGATCTTATCTTTTGTTCGTAAAATTTTTGGTTTTAGGTCCCTATAAAACCCATTTTTTCCTCTTTCAAAAACATTTTCTTTAGGAACAGTTGATTGAGATTGCTCTTGTTTCAACTAATCACCCTCTCATGAAATCTCATTCATACTATAATCTTGCACAATCTTATCACAAAAAAGGTGATTATCACAAGAAAAACAAAGCTTTTACCATTTGAATGAAGCCACGACCTGCTAGAGGCTGAATACAAATGTTAAAAACCCTCGAAAGCTCTTGAGAGGAAAAATAAAGAAGTATGGAGGCTTGTAGCAGCATTTTTATTTTATTTCTGGGAGTGGCTGAGACAACTTTTGTTTTATCAAATGAAAATATGATAAGGAGATATAAGGCGCAATAGCTTATGATCATGATTCCATTAGAATTTTTATGCGCAGAAAAATGTAGTGGATTATGAGATTGTTAGCTAGCTATTTTTACATAATGGTTGTGAGGCTAAAAAGAAGCCTTAGCATTAGAGGAAAAATTTGAATGGATAGCACTAAAGTTATAGAATGCCCACATGGAAGAAAGCCTCAAATTCTTGTACCAGAATGTTTGAAGGTTGTGGCCATATAAGTACAAGGAAATCTCTATATTTAAATGAAATGAAATATAGAGGAGGGGGAAAATATAAAAAAATAAGCATGTTTTTCATCTTTTATTTCATATAAAATGATATTTTTTTGCACAGGCAGAGGCTTACCTTTCTTGGCATCGAAGAATTCTACAGAAAATCTTCATAGTAGCTTCAAGAAAACCCTCTATCAGTGGCCCATGAGAGTTCTAGAAAGCTCGAATGTATAAATTGAAAATGGTTTTGTCTTGGGTTCGAGTTTTTCTTTTAGGGTTTTTACCGTAACTTTGGCCAATACTCAAAGGCATTTTTTTCCTTGTTTAAAACATTCACAATCTAAACTAATACCCCGCATTATGTTATGCTAGTGAGCTATTTTTGACTTAGGCATTTTTTGCCTTTCCTCAAAGCACAAATGTATTGAATGCTTTATTTTGCATCAAGCATAAAGTGTAGAACTTTATTTAAGTGTTGATGACTTATAAATCACCTTAAATAATGTTATAATTGCAAAATATAGATAGGCGGATGTGTTTTTCGGATTAAGTCAAAAGGGATATGGTTAGATTTATGCTTTGCAAGCATATAGGGAGAGGTTGAGGAGGTTAACAAACATGTGGAGAGAATATAGGGGGCGTTTGACTCAGTTTTAAAAGCCTTTGACTCAGTTTTGGAGCAGATTTAGGATCTTTAAAAGCATGGATGACTCATGTGTTTCCTTTTCTTGTATCAATTTGAAAATGTAAAAAACATTATTTAAGTGATGTTATTATATAAACCACTTTAATAGTGTTTTTTATATGCAAGATAGTGGTGTGTTGAACACACCAAAATTATGAGTCAAAGCAGTTTGGAGACATGGTTGAATAATGATGACTTATGCCAAACATGTGGAAATTATGTCGATTTTTTTTTACTAGGTTTTTGGAGGGAATGAGAGAATCTTGGAGTAGTTTCTCATGCTTTTATTGTGGGTAAAGTCATGACTTGAATTTTTTTTCACTTTGGAGACATTTTGGAGAGGTTTTGGGGGCTATTTTTAGGGTTTTTTTGTTGCATACGACTAGGAAGCTTCTAGAAGTATATGTGTGGGGTAGGTTTCAAAAAAGAATAGGTAACTTCAAACATCACTTTTGAAGTTAGTTCTTTCTTCTTTCACCAAGTGTTGTAGCTCATTTTTGGAGTTCTTTCAAGTTGAATATTTTTGTAACTCATTTGGATAGGCTTGTATACTAGTTTATACCTTGGCGATCAATAAAGATAAGTTTTTTTTATTTCTTAATTTTATGTTCTATTGTGTGCATTTTGGTGATTGATGCAATTACTTGTGAAAGTACTTCATTCCTTGTAGTTGAGACTCATTAGTGGTACCTTTGTGCAAAAAGTGTATGCATTTTTTAGGTTATGAGTTGTGTTGGAGTGCAAATAGTTCAAGTTGTGAAAATTTCTTTCCTTCTAGGATTATGCATTATATCCTCCTCATGAAATACTGATGCAAAAGTATATAGAATTTAGTTGTGCATGTTGAGTTGTGTTGTTGATCGAACTGTGTGTTTAAGTTGTTTTGCAGGTCTAAGTTAGTGTTTGGTGCATCACCTTAGGACTTAATCATTTTTAGTTTATGTTATCCTTTTTACCCTTTTCCTCTACAAGTCACAAGAGGTAGATTAGGTGAGTACCTTAGGAGCCAGCCTTATCTAGAGGTCCACTCCAAGTTTAGGTGTCTCGCAATCTAGGAGTGTTCCCATGTTACTCCAAAATGCTAAGTGTACCATAGAAAAATGGATCATTAACATTTTCATGGTTATTTAGATCTTTTTCCTATGATGTTTGACTTATCTTGCTTTGATTTAATGTTGCAATGTAAGTTATGCATTCACATTAGGTCTTGAACATTCAAATTATGATGTCTTGTGAATATGTTGTAAAGTGTTGTAACACATTTCTACACTTTTCTAGACTCTTCGTATTATAATTCATCTAAATATTGGAACTTTTTATTCCTTATCAAGTCCTATTTTAAAGTGTTGTAAACTCTTGTAACAAGATTTCACGCTTCTCTAGGCTTGTTATCACTATTTACACCTTTCTTATGCTTTATTTGGCCCCTTTATGCACTTATAGGCCTTATTTAAGTGTATTTTTGAATGTAAACCTAACAAACAACATTAAATGCAACTTAATTCCTGACACCCACTTGCAAGACTCAAGTGGGACCCACTCACCATGGGTGGCGAATGAGTCCCTCTTGGCTCCAAATTCAAAATAATTAAAAATTTATTTTAGGTTTTTATTCATTTAGACATTATGTTGGCCTCTGATGATGTATCTTTGGGTAATGAGGGAATAAGTGTGTATAAATAAGTGTTTTTCTATCCATTTTACACCTAATTCATTCAAGCATTCATCCTTGCATTCAATCTCATTTATCCACTTAAGCATCAAAGCATCATTCGATCAAGCAAACATCAAGCATCTTGGAGCAGCCATTGACATATCTTCAGACCTCAACAATAAGGTTTTGGTGAGTTAGGACATTTGCATGTTGTTACTCATCATTAACTTCTTCATTTCATTTCATTTCTTTATCAAGGGTTTGATTACCAAAGTGGGATTTGACCAAGGAAAATCCCTATACTCTAACCCTTGACCATTTTCCCCCTCTTTGCATGTGTGTTTGCAAATCTTGTAGGAAGATTTGGAAAAGAAATAGGTGTTAGAAAGTGGTCAACAAGTCATCAAAGTTTTTCAAGTCAACCAAACCCTAATTCAAGCTGGGATACAACCTACAATCTATTTTCTACAAATTTGACTCTGTCAACCCGACAACAAGACAAGTGCAAATTTGGGCCCACAAAATTGATTCTTGAATTTTTAGATTTTTGGAGAAGTTTTGATTCACCATCAGTGGAGAATGAGTCCCACCTGTAGGCTGGAAAGGTTTATTTTCTCATAATTCAGTTCTTGACAGTCAAAAAGCAATTTCAGGTCTTTTTACCAGTAGGAGGACTGATTTGCCATCAATGGCTAATGAGTCCCACTAGTGATAAATGTTGGTGTAATTAATATTTAATTAAACTTTACATAAGTTTACTTAGGTAATTATTTAATTCCTAGGTTAATTAGTTGTCATCCTTATCTTGTTGAGCTATCTTGTTGCTTAAGATAAGATTAGGGTTATGCATCTTTGCTTTTATAAAGCAAATCATTATCATGTAATTATTGAATTCTCGAATAATATTATGTTGCACATCCTTTTGCAATATCTCTGCTTTTTTATGTTTTTCTCTTCTGTGGAAGGATATTTTGGTTTGTAAATTTGATCTTGGTTTCTAACATGGTATCAGAGCCTTGATTTGTAGCCCCTTCTCAGATTTCTGGAGAAAATCATTATAGAGTTAGTTCGGGATTCCTTGAGGGTTTTTCATACCTCAAGTTTTGTCTCTCTATTTGGGTGCTCTTGCATGGTTACTTTCAGCGCACGTTGGAGGAAATCTGAGCTCATATTCGAGTTTAGGGCTATCAAAAAATTCAAGATCGACTTTTGTTTCACCTAAATCCGACATTTTATGCCAGAGTTATGAGGGTTTGAAGATTTTCCAGATCTAGGAGTTGCGAAGCTTCTGGTGTGTTTTCAGGCAGATCGGACCTTGCCATCAGATCCAGAGCGTCTGAGAGATGAAAAATGACATATTACTCACCTATATTAGGCGTCAGCTGTTCGTGAGGCAAAAAAAAATTACCCAGCAGGTCGTACGGCCCGCCAGGTATAGGGTACGACTACAGAATACAAAAAATTATTTTAAATTTTTCTATGGTCTGCAATGTTTTTTATCGGGCTTTATTAAAATAATTTCATCAAAATTTTGGGCAATTCACAATCTATGGCTAGTAAAATTATATGAAGGTTTTTATTTTTTTGTGGGGATTCATTTTTTTGTGTGGAGGTTTTTATTTTTGCAAGGGTCGTACGGTCGTACCCTGCCTTGTCACTTCTGCCAGCCTCCCTCCATTCTCCGGCCTCCCCACCACCACCGAACTTTCTTCCTCCTGGCCCCTGCCGCTATGTTCTCCTGCCGCCGGCATTTATTTCCTATCGCCGGCCACGAACAGGTTTGTCTTCGAACACTGTCGGCCCTTAGCACCTTTTTTCTTCGGCCACCGGTCATATTGCCCGCCCCAGGGGGGGCTCCCTAGCCAGTGGCGCCAGGAGCAACGCCACCTCTGCTCAGCCCACCCACCACCCGCCTGGTGGCAGGTTCTTTTTTTTTTTTTCTTTTTTGGAGACTTTGGTCACATGGAGGACTAGCCGCCAATGCCCAGGGGCTGGATTTTTGTGCCCACTTAGCCTGCATGTGCCCTCATTTACCCTCTTACAAACATTTTTTTCATTTCATCTAACTTTTGATCCCGGAGGCTTTTTTTTTGAAACGAGATATCGCCGGAAAGCAGGTGAGACCAATTTTTTGATGGTGTAGTTTGTTTTCAGAGATTTTTCTATTTGATGGGATATTTTTCTAGTTGAAGTTAGATGTTCATATTTCACTTCGGAGGGCATATCTTTTGACTCGGTGATCCTTTTTTCGTCATTTTCGTGGCATTGGAAAGTTGATTTAGTCCTCTACACAGATCTGAGGTCTATTTTATTTTTTATGTTTATGCATGTTTAGTATGCTCTCCTTTTACAATCGTTGGGTTATTGTAATAAATGAACTGAGATAAAGTTCCATTCAGGGGGGTTTCTTGCATAATAAATCCGATTAGAGTGTAGTTTTCACTTTGATCTCCATATCAATATTGTTTTGATGGAAACTTGCATGATTCTATCTGGTTTCTTAGTTTCTTTTGGCCACATTCTTGCTATTGCTTGACACATATCGGATTCCTTGGTTCACACTTCAGTTGAGAGATTATGTTTCTTGATCTGCATTGGTTCAGATTCTTCTTAGTTTGAGGGCCATGTTTTTATGGTTAGTGTTCCAGATTCTATTTTTGGTACTCCTTCGCATGGAAGAGTTTCAGTCACAGTTTGGCATCGGCATCGAGATACACGATTTCTAGATTATGTCATCATCTCATCTACTGTTGCTTCACAGATTCCAGGGTTGTTCCAGTTTGTGAGTTTCTAGTGTTCCTTGGCATCAAGTCTGCTGTCACATTATCATGATTCTATTTTTGGTTTCAGTTGTAGACAAAAGTATCTTTCCTTGCTTGTCAGATTGCGGTTCTAGTGTTCTTCCAATGCTTCTCTGCAGCAGCCATTTCATTGTATGGGGCTTTTGTCCCACTGGGTTTTCCTTCTCTACCTCATCATTGCATTTGTACATGAGTACCTGATTAGGCCTTGTTTTCGGGACTCATCTTTGCATAATAATTTTGCTTCTCCCTAAGTTGCACTTATTGGGGGGTGTTGGTGTAATTAATATTTAATTACACTTTACATAAGTTTACTTAGGTAATTATTTAATTCCTAAGTTAATTGGTTGTCATCCTTATCTTATTGAGCTATCTTGTTGCTCAAGATAAGATTAGGGTTATCCATCTTTGCTTTTATAAAGCAAATCATTATCATGTAATTATTAAATTCTCGAATAATATTATGTTGCACATCCTTTTGCAATATCTCTATTTTTTTTTGTTTTTCTCTTCTGTGGAAGGATATTCTGGTTTGCAAATCTAATCTTGGTTTCTAACAATAAACATTGATTTCTTCTAGTTTCCAGAACCTTCCAAGAACAACATTCAATTTACAGGTGCACTCTGTTAAGTCTCTTTCAATTTTGTTTTCATTTGTTTATGTTTCTAGTTCATTTCTGCATATCAAAATGTGTTTTCAAATATTGCATATTTTATTAGTTTTGCATTCATAATCAGTTAATTTTATCAATTAGTTGCACTTACATCATTGGATTTAGTCATATTTACATCATGCATTCCTTAGTTTGAGTGAACCACCTCAATTTTAGGGGTCTATCTCTCTCCTTTTAGGTGAAAAACCCTAAGAGTGCAAAAGAAATACATAGATCACAAACCTTAAAATTGTTGGTTCACTAAGTTCTGCAACTTAGCAAGGGTGAAATTTTGAGAGCTAATAGTTTTTGGCACACCCAGTGGGACTATGAACTGATTCTCAACCGATTTTATACATTTTGTTTATGTTGTTTGGTGTGTACAACAATAGTTTCATCCTTTTGGAGGCATTTTCTTTACACGCCTCGTGGCTTCGAAAAGATTATTTGTTGGTTATAGGAATATCAAGTGCTAGTATGTTATCATTTTTAGAAAAAATTAGTTTTTATAATTCTAATTTTATGATAGTTTAGTGAATTTCCAGTTGTTATGAATACTGCATAATGTCTTCTTTCCATGGGGACATTTTTTATAAGCTTCCATTCCATGAAAATCTTGCATATGTTCCCTCTTACCAGCCATACCAAGCAGAGTATAATGTTGGTTTTGTCCTCAATAACCCACCGACAGTAGAAAACCAACATGTTCAGTGCTTTTACCACCTTCCCACCCGTGCTCAACTTTCCTAGCAACCTACCCATGCTTATAATCATTTGCAAGAAGATCATTTTTCTCATAACCAACATGACTACTCTCTGAATTAGCCTTAAGATGCCAACAAAATGAGTTTCGAGGAGTTAATATTAGATTATCAAAGGAAAATGGAAGTTGTCACAAAAGAGTGGGAGTATAATATGCAGCAGGAAGAGATTGCTCATCAAGATTATATTCATTAGAAGGAGATGGGGACACAATGTTATGAGCAATAGTTTCATGCTAGACAAGTTGTAGCTAAAGAGGAGAAAATAAAAACACTTGCTTTCACAAGTACAAAGGCATGAAACCCAATTAGCCCCTTGCATTCCTAGTTTTAGTTCATCTCTTCCTGTAATAATGAATCGTCCTTTGAATGAAGAGGTTTCCAAGTCTAAAATTCCTAGTTTAAAATAGGGGAAACCTTTTGAATCCTCAAGTAAGCCTCCTTGTGTCAATATTCCAAGTTTTAGGAGTGCTCTTTCAATCAAACAACCAATTCATAACCAAGAGCAATCCATAATGTCGCATAATCATCCTACAGATGAGCTTTCTCCAATGTCTGAAATTCCAAGTTTTGGGTAGTCTTCCACCCTTAAGATTCCAAGTTGGAAAGGGTCATCTTTTCTACCTTGTGAGGTTCCTACACCAACCATACAAATGGAACCATGTTCTAACATCTAGAAAGTAGAAGAAGAGCAACCCATTGATCAGGATAGTTTACTCCTCTTGGAGATGATTAGAAATGTAAATCCATTGCATTTAGCTATAAAATGTTACCAATTACAAAAACAAAAGATTGAACAAGAGAAGACCTCTCAAGATGGATCTTCCAATGTTTTAGCTAATGATCCTCCTGATTTTATTGAAAATGATCAAAATGTTTCAATAGTTCAGCCAAGACAGAAGGAAGAAAAGGTGAAATAGGTTGACCAAGAAGAGAATTCTATAGTTTGGATGAATGAGTTACCCCCTTTCATTCAAAATGCTGAGGAAAGTGAGTTTTCTCACATCAACAACTATTTTAGAACAACAAGAGGAAATTGGGAAATTTGATGAGTTGTTGGTTGAAAATAATTAATCAGATAATGGAGACTTCAATCAGGAAGAGGAGTGCAAAAGTGATCCTGTTGTGGAGCTTAAAAGGATTTTTGAGGGATGTTATGATGTAAATAATAACAATATTTCATCATAATTTCATGAAGATAGTGAGGGAAACCTATTAGAAGAGGTGGATAAGCAAGATCAACCAAAACAACAAGTTGAAGAGCCAGAGCAATAGGTTAAAGAACCAAGACAGCAAGTTGCAGAGCTTGTTGAAGAGGTGACAAATGGGTTGTTCAAGTAGCTACCATGTTTTATTTGCCTAGAGGAGGAACAAGTTGATTTCTTAGTTTAGCCTTTCCAAGAGGAGTTTCTTCAAGACAATGGACATGTTTTATTGAATCGAGAGGAAGAAAATAATGACCTTGTTCCTGAGGTTAAAGAAGATGTCCCAGCTAGAAAGCTTTTAGACAATGAAAGGGAGCCCAAAGTTATCATGCTGGTACATGAGGTTAACATTTCTCAAGAGGATCATGATGAATTTTGTTTTTGGGATGATCTGGAGAAGTTTTGTGCTAACCTTGAGGTCAAGCCAACTTCGAAAGAAGAAGAAAATCATGAAGTTCCAAATCAGTTTCTTGTACCCCAAGAGTAGCCCATGGCACCTCATTTTCATCTTAGTAATGAGCATGTCAAACTCACTCCATCAGTTGAACCCTGCTTCCCTCCCACCATCTCCCTTTCCAAAGGAGGACCTATTATTTGGAGAGCAAATGAGGGCTATGGGGGTGAAGATGAGGATATTCCAAGTGATAATGATGAAAGAATAAGTAATTGCAACCCATTTTATGACATTGCATCACAAAAATAAAACTTGCTGCAAGAGGTTGATGAGGGTGATCAGTTGGGACAGTGGTGTGTAAAGCAAGTGGGTGGTAATAAGGAGGAAGTTGTGGTCTACTTTTTTGACCAGAGGCCCTGTTTTGTTGAAAAGGAGGAGACTCACGAGTAGCAACAAGAAGATGTAGCAGCTATCCATGAGCAACAAACTAGCAAGGGAAGTTCAAACTTTGTCAATTCAAGAGACTCTCCTATTATATTTTTAGCAAGCATGGAGGCCACTGAAGCACCAATAGCCATTCTTGCACCCCAAGCATGAAGCTATAGCTAGAGATGGAATTGAGAATGTACTTGCAGCTGAAGAAAAGTGTGTTCAACTCACTTATCCTCCTCTGAACAACAATACATATGATCTATTTGACGAGGTAAGTGGACTTCTTTATCTCTTCCAAGGGATAGTGCATCAACTTGTTGAACATTTTTCTGTGTCCCATTTTTTCTTAGTTGTCCTCAAGCATGTAAGTCATTGCATATTGAGAAGAAGGGATAGTTACTTCAGTCATCCTATAAATGGTTTTGTTTAAATGTTTTTTTCTTGTCGTTAGGGTATGTGCAGGATCATCATGGAAAAAATAGGCCCTTAAGTGGCGAAAAATTCAGAAATAATAGAGTTAGGAAACTTGACGTAAAAATTTGAATAAGTTATCTATATTATTTCAAAAATATGTAAGAATAGAATATGTAGAAAATTTAATGTAGTTTCTAAACTACTAGGTTTATTTTATTTTTTTAAAATCTATTTGGTGACAATTTGAAATTTAAATGCAATAGTACTTAAATTTTAGGGTAAAAATAAGAAGTAGGTGTCTATTTGACCACCCTAACCACAATAAAATGATAATTTTTTTGTATAATATTTTAGATATAATTAGATGACTCATGTCTAGATGTGATGCATATTTTTTTGTAATTTTTTTTTAGTAAATAATTAATTATGAATTTTTTATTACAACTTTTAAAAAATATAAAAACTCGTATGTTTGACCACCTTAACTTGGTCAAAACTTCATGAAATTCATTTTTTTAATCCTATAGTATGTGAAGCATAGAATGTGACACATGTTTTGGATTCAAAAAATGTGATACCATTTGAAAGCTATAAATGTTTTTCAATCATCCTATCAATGACTTTAGTCGTAATTCAAATAGAAAATGAATAATAATTATTTATAAAATTCAAAGTAAAGCATAATTTATATAGGTGGAAATCTAAGAATCTCCTTTAAAACCCTTTTCGTTTCATCAATTTTGGGTAAAAAAAAAAGTCGTCAGCCACATACCCTACACATACCCATCATATCGCCACTTTTTGGCCCATCATGATCCTACACATACTCGTTAGTGTAGGGTAATTTTCTATTTAGTTGCAGTTTCATTTCTCTAAGTGTTGTTTTGCACAGTTAAGTAAGTTTGATATGAAGTTTTGGTGTTGTTGGAATAATTTTTCAAGGTGTCATACACTATTTTGATGAGTTGCAGTAATATTCAAGACTATTTTTCAAGTTTTTTCAAGTTTCCTTGTGACTCTGTTCCTAATGGATAAGCTTCAGGCAACTAGTCAAGATATTTAACAAGAAAACATTTAGCATATGTCACAAAAAATGTTACCTAATTTTTCTTCCAACTCAATTAGGTAGAGCTGAGATAGAATTTGCAAACTAAAGATGAAAGGTACATTTCATTTTCTGCTAAGTTTCATCCATATGAATAAAAGAAATTATCAAAAGACTGCATTATGATATTATGCAAATGCATACAACAGAGAGGAGAGAGACAATTTTTGAAAAAATAGTCTTTATTGATCAACATAAATGTATGGTGTCCCACACAAGCCGTGGGACTAACTATTTCAATGCAAATAAATGAAAAGACTATACATTAATAGATCTAAGAAAGAAATAATACATATATAAGGAGAGGGGACCCGTCATTACTTGAATGATGAATCCTAGTTGAGTCACCTTTACATCAGCTTCAGGCCCTCCTGCATATCCAACCTCCAGTTGTTGCTTGCACTGATGCTCCAAGAATTCCTACATGTGTGAGAAGGAGTTGGTTAGAGAAATGAAATACCACCAATTAATACATATGAAAACATGCATTAACATATAGCATGATCCTCATAAGCATCAAAATAGTTTGCATACCACAGATGTCTAGGAAAACGGAAAGGTTATCAAAGACATCTATCATATGCTCTATTTTTATCTAACATGTTTGTTCATTGTGCAGGTATACGTGCATCTTTTATTGCTGCATTAGTTTGCATTAACATCACAACATGTGGAGTAAAATGGGCTCCAACAAGGGTTGAGCCCAACATGTTGTCTTCTTATGTTTTGATAGAGATAAGAGTGTAGAGTCTTGATACATTGTAAACTTTGAGTGAATACTCATCACCTATGTAGTGAATTGGTTGAAATCACAATCATAAATGAAAAGTATTCACTCAAAAGATTCATAATAAGAGAAGGACAATTAGAAGCAAATCATGACAAGGAAACTTTTTCAAAGCCCAATGGTGATCAATCATTCATAAGTAGTCATAATCATTAAGTTGCAATCATATGATAGTGTTCAAGAAAATGAACATTGTGTAAGACCTTGTATCAAGGGTAGAACAAAGCTTCAAAGAGCTTATTGTTTGAAAAAAGGAGAAGAACAACTCATTTTGTTACTTTTTGTTGTCATTGATGTCACCATGATATATGAGTTGCAACTACAAGATCAAGACTGAAGTTACTCCGGTATTCTAGTCTGGTATCTGAACTGGTATTTTTCTTACATCCTCTAATATTTGGATCCGCATTTGTTCTCTGGTGATCACTGTTTCCTACGGTTTTGGGAAGAGGTTTATAGGTGTTAGAATCTTGTTCATACAACATCTCACATATCCATTTGTTCGTATGGTGCCATAATTGGTGTTTTGCAGTTATGTTTTCTTTTTGGTCCATCTCTGGCCGACTTGATAGATGTATTATATAAAATTAACCTTTGCTATGTGGACATTTGTGCGACCTATTTTAGGTCTATGTCAACTTGTTGAAGTGTGTGTATTATATTTTTGCATAGTTTGAGGCTGACAATTGATATTTTGTAAATAAGAAGTGCATCTAATTAGGCTGACCTAATTGATGCTTGCAAAAGAGATTGGGTATATATAACATACAATTTTTGGAGAAGTATACGAGTATGTGATGATACAAAGTAGTGCGAACATAATTAAGTTTTTCAAGTCCGTCTATTGAGCTTTATCCGGAATTGAATTTGCACTTATTAGGTGTACTCTGTTAGTTCATTTTCTAGCTGAAAGACATTCAATCATTGTAATTCTGTAAACAATGAGCCTTTATTTTTGGATAGTGAGTCCTGGCAGTGAGCCACCCATTTTGTAATATCTTATAACCCGTTATACTATATTTTGAGCTAACACTCACCGTTGTTTTTTCCATTTTGGGTTTTCCATGTAAAAATATTGGTGTTCTTGTGTTCTCTGATCTTATGTTCTGTTAATGCTTTTATTTATTTATGCTACTGTTTGCATTGGAATAATTGGATGGTATCTGATCATAAAATTTAAGAAGATATTGATTCACCCCCCCTCTCAGTATCTTGGATCTTTAACAATTGGTATTAGAGCTTGGTTCCTCCGATTAAGCCTAACAACTTGAGGGAGATCCTGAAGATGGAAGAAATGAATGATAAAGGAGAGCTTTGGATTGCTCTTGAGGATCTTGATAAAGTTGAAAGAGAAAACAGAGATTTGAAAGAGAATCTTGAAGATGTGAATGAATGTGTCTAAGAACTTAAGAAGAAATTGAAAAAGTTCAAAGACAGGCATAAGGAAGTGATTGATCAGTTGAAAAAGGATAATGAAGATATTGTCGGTCTGAAAGTGCAAGTGGAAGAAAAGAAAAGAATAGAAGATTGTCTAGAAAAATTGGTACAAAGCAAGTCTGAAGATTGCACTAAGCTTGAGCAAGAAATTGTGAATCTAAAATTGGATCTAGAGAAGGTGAAACTCTGTGAAAACAACTTCAAAGCTAGCTCGGATAGGCTTGATGAATTAATTGTAGGAAAAAAATTGAGTAAAGATAAAGGTGGACTAGGAAATGATACCGGTGAGAGTTCTAAGACTGTGAACAATCAAAATATCATAATGAAGGAAAGTAGAAATAAAATTCAAGGAACTCATCTAAAAGACCTCATGTGAGACAACCTAATGCACAAAGTTACCCTTCTTTTAATGGCACTTGTTTTCCATGCAATAAATTTGGTCATAAGGAGACTAAATGTAGAAGCGGGATGAATCAATTATCTGGTCCCTTTTATGGTCAATACTTTGCATGCAAAATATTTGGACATAGGGAAAGTGAGTGCAAAACTTCAATGATGAATGGAAGAATGAACTAATCCTTTAATGGCTAATGTTTTACTTGCAACAAGTATGGATATAAAGCTAGCCAATGTAGAACAAGACTCAGCAAAAGTCAATCTAATCAGAAAAATATTGTCTGCTATAACTGCAACAATCCAAGACATGTTTCAAGAATCTACAGAAGTAAGAAGAGTAAGGAGACCAATTTGGTAGAAAATAATGAATCTGCAAAGAAGATTGACAAAGATGAGATTAAGCAAGAGATGAATAAGATTTGGAAAAAGAAAGAAGAACCAGGGACTACTAATGAATTTGTTCCCTCATCCGGTAGAGATGATTTATTCGGTAACTAGACCTAGCAAGGTCGTAGGGGGAGCTTTATCAGAAAATTGTAAAAACCCACTAGATATATGGTGTGTCAAAGGCTAGCACATGGAAGAGAAGTGAAGATTGAGTTTTCAAAGGTTCTGGAAGAGAAATTGGTAGAAAATATGAAGGAACAATTCTTTGCAGAGAAAATTGGGATTTTTCTGTGTAAAAGAAAAGAGTTTTTAGCAGCTTTTGGAAGTCTACCACAATAAATGCGAATTAGGGAATTTTCTTTTTTAAAAGGAAATGATCAAGGAATTTTGTTCATTCAAGCATTTGGAGAAATTGAAGAGCTTCTGAAGCATTCCTAAAGAAAATTGGAATTCGAGCTATGGAAACCCTAGTTACAGTTGTGTGTAGAAAAAGGTATTTATATCTTTCGTATAATTGTGTTCAGTGTTTTTGAGCTGTTTGAATTTTAAAATTGGAAGTATGGCTACTCCTATGGTAGTTAAAGCATCAGAAAGGCCAAGACCCTCTTACAGAAAGTACTCTTCAAAAGTTTTTGAAGATGATCCAATGGGCACTTTTTCGTCAATTCCACATGGTGTAATGTTGACCGAGGATAGTAGGATGTTGATTCGGGTAAAATTTGAAGAATACAAATATACAAAGCTAATTGACATATAGAAAAATGAGATTACTGGTGATGATTTCAGGTTAAAACCTGAGTATTCAAATGTGGTTGATAAAAGGTTGGATGTCAGGAACAATTTTCCTAATTTTAGTTGTGATGAAAAATTTGTGAAGTTAGTTCTAAGCAAAATTTATGAAAAATTCCTATGGACTGACTGACCACATCTTATAATGAAAGAGGCGATTAGGGCCGTTACCGGGTTATGGGACAAAGGTACAGTGCCCGTGCTGAAAACTGTAAAAAATGAGGTTGTAGAAGGACTTATAGGAGCCAAATATGATAAAAGGGCTTTAACAACGAAAACCATCACCAATCCAGCAGTGAAGTATGCATCTCTCATGATAGGTCACAAGATATATTTCACAAATAGAGAGAACTCTATTTCAGCTACTACTATTTACACTAGGTTTGATATGGTTGAGAATGGTGTTGATTATGACTTGTGCGAGCTGCTCCAAATACAACTATTCGAGAATGTGAAGTCGTCGAAGGAAAGGAAGTATGCATTTAAATTTGGTTCCCTGATTGTGTGTTTACTATTTTATTTCTTGAATAGGCTCCCTAGGAAGAATTAGGAAGTATTCTGGAATCCATCTAGACCCGTGGGTCATCAAATTTTTGATCACATGCATAATCTTGGAAATTTGAATGCTCAAGAGGATGCCCTAACAACATTCATTGTTGTATTCAAAAGAAATATGAATGAAAGGAATAGAATTCCAAGAAAATTTGTGGAGAAGTATAAGAATGACATCATATTTCATGTTTCCACTGATGAATATATGATTGAGGCTATAGAACCTCGGACTATCTGGATTCAGCCTCTTGGATATGAGATAACATAAGAAGAAGCTGAAGGTTATGTGCAAATATTACTAAAGGATCCAAAGGACCCCAATGAACCTAGAATTGGGACATATGCTGAAAAATCTATGGAAATTCATATGGAAAAGTAGAAACCTAAAATTAGGAAGAAAGTGGAGAAAACGCTTAAAGATGTTGTTTTCTCTGATGAAGAAATTGCTCTTGGAAGAGCTAGAGGTGTGCAACAGGAAGAAGAATCATTTGGTCCTAGGAGATCCGGAAGGAATACCCCTACAAAATCCTCCATAGTCCCTACAACGAATAATGAAACCGGTCCTGATGATAAGGGAAAAGGTCTTGTTTCCTTCGGACCTATCACAAAATTCGGGAAAAGGAAAGAGACTGCTCTGGTTGCCCCTGCAAAGAGAGGAAAGAAAGAAAAGGAAACAAGATAAAAGAATTTGAGTGTTACTAATGATCAAGAGAAAGAAGGAGAAGATCCTAAAGCAAAGCTGGTAAGGAGAAAAAGAGGAAGTTTACCCTCCGGTGAAGGTGCATCTATAGGAGCCATTGGTTCTAAAAGAGTACATATTGTGTCATCTTTTGAAGATGAAGAAGAACATGATTTCTGTATACATGTGCACACAAAGCTTCAATCAAAGAAGGCTAAGGTATCTAATGAGACCTTTGTGGATTAGAAAGATGAACAAGATATTTCGGTGAGTTCCTCCCCCCAGTATAAACTTGAGCCAACTCTTAATGCTTTGTTGACTTTTGAGAATATGCTCCAACCCACAATTGAATTCTATGATAAAGTTGGAGAAGAAGACAAGAAAGCATTGCTATATTGAATACGTTATTGTCTTAGAGGTAAAATGGACATAAGAAAAGATGTTCCTAAAAGCATGTGGAATGATCTAATGAAAAGGAGATCTGAGGCCATAGTGTTTGAAGAAAAGATTAGAAATGTAGCATATAATAAGATCGGGTCTTCCTTGACCCCTGATTATCTGAAATCTCTGAAGAGGATCTATGCTGATATGTTCTGGATGAAGAGCAGAGTGAATATGTTGATGACGAGAAATAAGAAACTGACAAAGAAAGTAAGAAAGGAAACAACAAAAGTAATCTGGGAGACTGCAGAACAGTATGGTATGCTCAAAGTTGTTGACAATGTTGCTAATGAAAATGGTAAGGAAAATGATTCTCTGGGTACAGGTAATGAAGGCATTCCTGATAATTTTGATGTTGAAATTAATACTAGTAATGAAGTTAATGAGTAGAATGAAGGAGAAGATGAGCCTGAGGTGCATAATGATACTCCATTGGAGCATACTGAAGGTGAAGAAGGAAGTAATAGGAAAGAAAATGCTGAAGAGGATGAATAGAGCAATGAAGAAGAAAGTCAATCTTGAGAAAGAATAGGAGAAAGATGAAAATGAGGAAGAGGACAATAATGACATATAATAATGATGAAGATAAAAATGAAGATGAAGGTGAAAAGGATGAAAAGAAAGAGGAAGAAGAACAAGAGGCAGTGGAGGAAGATAAAGAAAAGGAAAAGGAGAGAGGAAGAAAATAAGGTCGTGGAATCCTCCAGGAAAAATGAAGAAAAACAAATTGTAAAATCTCTTAAGCATCCCGTTGATTCATCTTCTGGTGGTGATATATTGAAAGGTTTGTTATCTAAGCAAATTAGATTTCAACCGATTATTCCCCAAGAACTTTTGAAACTTCCTTTGATTGAGGGTTATGTTGATGTGGAAAAGATGTCTTTAGTTCATAAATTTGTGTTGGGTGAGGCAATGCAAGCATCTAGAAGAAAATAAATTATTATAATGCATCAGAAGGGAATGAAACTGATAGAAGATGCTCTGAAATATTTATAGGAAGCTATACCCATTGCATCCATTGATACATCCCTTGCCCCTATTGAAAATTTGAGATTATTGTTAGACTCCTTCAAGGAATATTCATTTAGGCTTAACGAAAAGACAAGACAGGAGTTAGAAGAAAATTTGGCAAAGAAAAGGCTGTTGGCATTACTTGAAAAATGTGCTCTTGCACATTCTTGTGTCAAAAAGTGTCTGGAAGTGGTGAAAGTATGTGAGTCAAAGGAAAATGTTTTTATCTCTTATTGCTTGAAGTGGCCAGATGCCACTCAAAATATCAAGATTGTCATAGACCCAATTGAGTCTCAGTTGTCTACTATTTTTGATACTTATAGTGTATCTAAAGATAAAGATAGATCTATCTAGAAGGCCATCACTTCACATAGAGAAAACTTCTTTTCCTTACAAAAATAGAAGGAAGAAATTATCAGAAAATTCAGTCAATTAAGTGACATTGTAAGATTGGAACACACTCCGATTGGAGAAGCTCTGACATACGCTGAAAGGCTTGAGAAGAAAAACTTGATTCCTGATACACTAGATGGTGGTGAAGAAACTCTGATAGAGTTGGAATCTCTAAATAAGATGTTGACTGCAGCAAAGGTTGGCTGGGAAAAAGGAAAAATAGTCTAGGAAGGTATTCTGAAGGAGCTTCAAGGCTCATCATCTTCCAGTTAATTTCTTTTTTTTTGTTTTCTTTGCCTTAATATTTTCTATTAGCAAACCCTTTGTCCTTGATGTCAAAGGGGGAGTTAAGTGGTGAAATGTCAGTGTTAGGGGCAGAAGTGTTGTAAATAGAAAATATTATATATATATTGGTTTTGGCACATGTTTCCATCAATTGCAAAGTGGGAGATTGTTGGAAAAATGGAGAAGAACATCTCATTTTGTTTCTTTTTGTTTTCATTGATGTCACCATGATATATGAGTTGCAACTGCAAGATCAAGACTGAAGCTACTCTGGTATTCTAGTCTAGTATCTGAACCAGTATTTTTCTTACATCCTCTGGTATTTTGATCCACATTTTTTCTCCAATGATCACTGTTGCCTATGGTTTTCATAAGAAAATTGGCCCTTTGAAAATCCCAATTCCTCGGCAAGTAATCATCATCATTTGCATATTCATCATCTTGTGTCTTGTTGAAATGACTTCTTCTCTTTCTTCCCTTCTTGCTCATCGTGCTAACAAGGTACTATGACAGTTGATCATCATCATCGTCATTGATCCTACATCCACAAATCATTTGCATATTGCATAAGCATATCATAATAGGAAACATATGCATTTCATTTCCACCATCATATAAACATAGTATTATAAGCATTCTTCATAGATAAAGCACATCCATTTTATTACATTACATCCATTACATTGCATAACATTGCATTTATCACATAAATCATTGCATAGCATTCATTTTCATAAACATTTCATAACCATTTCACATTACCACCTATTGCATAATCATACATAATAGGTACATAAACATCATAGATAATCCATTGCATACATACTTGCATAACATCATAAGGTCATCTCACACATTAAGTTCATTTTGCATAAAACATCATCATATCATTCCATATAGTACATCACATACATTACATTATCATTTAATATGTTTAGGATAATAATATTTGTTATTCTAAGCATCTTAGAAAACCATCTCATTTTGCATCATCAATACACATTATATAAAACACGACCATTACATTGCATTATATCGTCCACTAATCATCCATATCATCTCATAAATAGCATCGCAATCATTTTTGCATTTCATTGCATAAAGCATTTCACACCATTATAAGCATAAATAGGAACATACAAAATCCATTACATGCAAAGCGTACATCCATCCATAATCATTTCATCTATAAGCAAGATTCATATCATTTTGTGCATACGACATAGATCATTTCCATATCATTTTTCATATTGCATATTGCATATTACATATCATATCATTTTGCATCATTACACATCACATAAATACATCTGCATATCATAAATCAACATAATATAGATCTGTTAGTCATAATCATTGCATAATGCATATATTATCAGAAATAAATACATCATATAGCGTCATAAACATCATTGGACAACATATAGAAATAGAATCATCCATCCATGCATAAATAAATGGTACACAGATGTCACATCATATCAAAATCATCGGCTCATATATATCATCAATAATGTAATTGTTATAGTACAAAATAATTGGATCACTGTACATATATATGTCAATCAGTACAAAAAGGCCCATCGGGCTATCAAAAAGGAGCACATAAGGCACCCAAAGTATCACCTTGATCAAGGTCTACCCCCCTGTATGCTGCCCTCGCCCCTATCACCATGACCCTCTGTTGGTCTGTGGCTGGTCCGCTGCGAGTACTCTGGGACCCATGCTGCTCTAGGTACAACCTCATGATAATGGATCTGATAGTACTTGGCCTCTCAGACGACATCCCTGTAGGACCAAACAGACACTGTACTCTGAGAGGAGGAGGCTGCCATGCTCTCCAACTGTTGTCTCTGGCTTAGCTCTATAGCTGCCTATAACTCAATAGCCTGTCTCTGTTGTATGGCCTAATCCCTCTCGACCCTGATCTACTCTCTCTAGGCTCGAGCCTGATCCCTCTCCCTTGTCAAGGTCTGTACCTAGGCCTGCAGCTAAGCAATCAAAGTATCTCGGGGATCCACCTGCCCTGCTAGCTGCACTACTAGTTGTGCTCATGGAGGTTGTACCCGTGGTGCTACACCTGGTGACACCTGCTCCTGATCCTGCATCTGTACATTTGGCTAAACTGGGGGCATGGTCGACTGAACCTGTCGTGCGCCAGCCCTCTTTCCTCGTCCTCCCCCTCTGCCTCTCACTCTTCGCCGATCAAGGACTGCTCCTAGAATCATCAAACGTAGGGGAGGCCGAAACCAATCCCTGTATTCCTATGTCATGCCTAGATCTGCAGGACCCTGATCGTAAACCCACGGCTGAGCCACCAACTGTCTGAAACTGTCGACGGCCTCAAGGCAGGAATATATTGCCCCCATGAAACCTGTGTCATGGTGCGGATGAAGACAGCTACATAATCATCATTGGGACAATCCTGGGGCTCACCAAACTGACGTTGCACATGTCCGAGTAGGTATCTCTCAATCATCGTATGCTCTCGCCCCTGCATGTAGCAGTCCTGGCAAGCAAAGAAAAGTTGATCTGCATCGCCGGCTCATCTGGGCCAACCAAGGTACAGATGCCATATAAATACCTACATCTCGTCTAGGACCCTCCTTCAATAGGGGATCCCATGCTCGCCTATGTGTGTGAAGGACACACCACCTTTGTAGCGCCATACAAGGGGATCGTTTGGCATCATCAGAACTGTAACAATCTGTGGCCGAAGGATTGCAATGTGCTCCCACGCCCATACATGGAGAAGTGTCACGCCCGCTTCGAGTGCTCTATCGTCGAGGTAGATGTACTCGTGGGGATCCCTGTAAAGAGAGGCTAGAAGGACCGGCCCCCAAGCAAAACGAACTGGCCTATCGCGAACCATACGCTCCCAGCAAAGTCCCCAACTGGGACTGAAGTATCGACATCGTCTATCTAGCGCAACGAGACCTAAAATAACAGCTGCAACAACCAAGCGGAAGGGAGGTGCCAGGGTCCTGTGTCACACGAGCTCGTTCTGCCCCTCACAAATAATGATGTCCTTTGTGGCAGGAATCCCGCCCCTCATCCATATCAAAAATGACCTGCCGACCATGAATCGACAATCTCAAAATGCGCCAAACATCCTCCAACGTAACGATGGCCTTGTCAGTGGGAAGGTGAAATGAAGAGGTCTCGCTATGCCATCTCTCGGCAAGCGCTGATAGTATCCCTAGGTGAGTGCGAACGAGCGCTGCGTAGGCGATGTACCATAGCCCCATGTCGTGAAGTCAATCATGATCTCTGTCGCTCAAGTCCTACAAATAACTGAACAAATCCCACGACCTGTACTCTCGAGAGTAGAGCTCCCTCGCTGCATCTTGCATCAGGAAGGGTCATCATGTTAAAAAAATTGAAAAATTCTTTGTCGGGCGTCCAAGAAACCACTCCAGCGTTGCAATCCATGAAGGCATTGCAGTTTGATTTTTAATCAAACTCCGACGCGAGGGCACAAAAGGCCGAAATCACACCACCACGGTGCACTTTCCTTCCCAGCGGCGCACTTTGAAAAGAAACAAGACCGTCGTGTTGCAGTTTGTAAATCACCCCACCGGCCATGAGCTCAACGTCGGAGTTTGGAGTTTATTTTCAAACTCCAAACTCCACCGCTACGGCGCAATTTGACACCAAGCGGCGCAGTTTGATTTCTAAGTGGTGCTATATAGCGTCGCTGCAGAATGACTAACTTTGAATGCATTAAATGAAGGCTAAAAAAATAAAAAATGAAGCTCAAGTAAGGGTCACTTACCAGTGCCCCTATGTCGGGTGGCCACTGGTATGTCCGAACTCGATCAGAAATGTGCATCGGAAGCTGTCGTTGTGCCATATTGTCAGGAGGTCAGAGCTCAAATCTCAAGGTTGCTAATGGATGTGTGTGAAAATGAATTGAAAGTGACCCCTTAGACCCCTTTTAAGCTTGAAAATTAGGGTTTTTTCACCCTGATTGGCTGTCCTGCTAGGGTTTTGGACCCTTGAAGCTGTTTTTGTCTAGTTGAGGTCTGTTTTACATTGTTTTATTGCGTTTAGACACGTTTTTGGCCTCCTGGAGCCTTTTCAGACCTGTTGGGCACCTTGCCCTCTTTTTTCGCGAGATCACCCAAAAATTGAACTTTTCGTCCAATCTCTCAAGGGGGCAAATATTGGCATATTTTCTCTCGCCAGGCAGCAGTGGGGCAAGATTTTTTTAAAGTGATTTTTTTTGGCTTTGATCGAGATCGGTTATTCTTTAAACCAACACAACAAGTGCATTGCTTCAAAGAGGGGCAAAATGTAGACACATAAAATATACCGATTGACATTGTGCATCTGATCTCGACTACTAACATCGTTTCATCCTGAATTATCCCTCGGTCTAACCATTTAATCAAATTTCCTTATTTGATTAAATTCATCAATTTCCTTCCCTTGATTAAATAAATCACTTTATCTAATTAAGTCTCTCTCTTTTGTTAATTAAATCAATCCATCTGATCTAATTATCCCCATTTAATTAAATAGTCCATTTTATTTAATTAAATCTCTAAAGTCTATCTATTAAATTAAATAAATTAAAACCTTATTTAGTTTAATCTAACATCATCTCTTTTAATTAAATAAATCAAAATCTTTATTTAATTAATCTCTTATCACATTCCTCTCATATTTGATTTAAATAAATCCACAAATCTAAGTCAAATTTGTCACATCATCTAATCTCTCATTAAATTAATTAACCTTTGATTAATTTAATATCCTATCATGTCCCATCCTCTAGCTTTTACCACTTGCACATGAAAATAGATTTAATTGATTTATTAAATCCCTATTTTCCTCAACAAGGCATCTTTTTGGAATATTCTCCAACTTTGAATTCAAAAATCCAAGTTGGCATGTACATCCAACAAGGCATTTACTCCATCTTACATGTCCTTTTCCTTGATACAAGTGGCATTTAATGCCTTTTTCCTTCCCTCTTGCAAGTCATTTCAACAAATTTGAAATTCAAAAATAGGCATTTATTGGCACAATCCTCAAAACTTGCACATCCTCCATCCACTCATGGGTTGACAAATGGCATCTTTCCATTGGATGAATGTTAATCCCACATTGCTCAATTTTAGACATTCATCCTTCAATCTCATCTATAAATAATGTTGAAAAATGAGGTGTTTTCTTAGCTTAATACTCTGTAAAACTTTAATATTGCTGATCTAAGTAAGTCTTTTCCTTGTTACATAAATTCTTTGTGGGTGATTATCTTGATTAATCCATTTTATTGTTGTAGAATTAAGAGAGAAGTTGATAGAAGAACTAGACAGGATATTAGAAAGATTACACAAGATGTACCGTGGAGAAACCCTTTCGAAAAAAAACTCCACCAAGAATTATTCTATTATTCAATCTATGAATTACAATAGCTCCAATTCTTGCTTGAGAATGCTTCTTCTATCTTTACCAATCTTCTTCACACCTGCAATAACAATTATAACAACTCTATTCAACTTGAATGAGATATAGAGACAATATGCAACCTTGTAATCTCCAAATGGTGATAATTACAATGCACAAGCTCAAGCCCTTGAAAAGGTATGCCATATTCCTTCAAGTTGAGTTATTCAGTGAAGACTAAAGCTTACAACATGTGCTTCATGCATTTGAGTGTCCCAAACTGAAGCTACAACTTCTCCTTCACTTCGGTGATAATTCCAAAGCTCTTCCTCAAAGTTGGCGCCCTTAAGTAAAGCTACTTAACTGAGCCTTTAGAAATATCTTATCATGCATGAGAGGTAATCCAATAAAGCATCTTAGGTGCCCAAGTTGGCTTCAAGTGCTTTATAGTTAACTGAAACATTTACTCAACACCATTCCCAAAGAATGGTCATCCCTTGTTAACTGGAGGTAGTCCCTGTTATATGTCATACAACTCAATGTTATTAGCCATGCATTACAAGTTAACTGAAGCTAACTACATGCAACTCAAAATAACCAACATGCATGCAAGATAACGAACCAACCGAACCAACCGAACTAAACTAAACCTGAACTAATCGAATGAAGAACTAATATGAAAACTGAACTTTAAGCATGCAAACATCAAATCCTAACTCCTAGGATCTTTACATGCATTCAAAAGTGTTAACTATTACTCTGTATAGTTAACTGAACACAAGGCGAGTTTCACCTTACCATGTGAGTGTCCCATGTCCCTATTATTTAGGAACTCACTATGGACGCCCTCACATGCTTCTTACATTTAGAATTAATTACAAATGTCAATAATCATGATTATTTCATCAAATATTAATCTCATCTTAATCTTAGTGTTGTTGAACACATTCCAAGAATCTACGAGATACATGAAATAATTAATGTTTAGGATTTGTAATTAAATGGCATCCTATTTCCAACAAATAAGAGGCTTCATTCCTCATTTGATCATCCACAAATTATGAAAAGTTACCATGCTCAAATATCTATCAAATTCCATCCATCATTCTTGAATCTTAGCTAGGTTATGCAGGTTTTTAGCTTGGAGCATTCATCATCCTTCATCAAAATGGATCAATTATCATCAACACATCAAGCTTGCATCATAGGAATTGGGAAAGGGCCAATTTTCACATCAAATTGGCACCAATTCCCCCATGGGATCATGAGTTTGCTAGTTTAATTAGGATTCAATCTCTTTTGTTGTTTTTATTGTGTTCTTCATTATTTATTTTCCTAATTTGAACTTGGTAAATGGATTTCATGGGGAATCCTTGTTCTTTCTTGCAATTTCTAATCTAATGTGTTTGTTCTTATTGTTTTGCAGGTACTAGGATTGGGGTTCACACAGACATTTCATAATGCTCAATCATGATACAAAATATTACACCCAATTTCAGTCAAATGCATGTCCATATACCTATATCCAAGGATAACATAGAAGAATAACATGACCACTCAAATTCCATTACACATTCACACTAAGAAAGAAGCAAGACATCAAGATGGAAATCACACATGAAAGTAATTCTCAAAAACTTAAGGGTCTAACTAACCCTCACAAGCAAGAATTTGTTAGACATGTCACACTAGGGAAAAATGGAAACAACACCTACTGCCAACAAGAAAATCACACATGCAAAGACCCAACCAAAGCTCTCACAGAATGATCAATGTGCTAAAGAATGATCATTCCCCACTTAGGAGACTCTCAACCAAGGGTATCTTACCATTCCTATCAAATATGTTAGGGCTTAGGAGGAAATCTTCCTCCTCAAACACACTACATGGTTTGGTTTACATTGAACCAGGCTCATAAATTCCACCTAATGCACCCATACAAGAAGTCAAACACTAACTAACTGAAACAAAACTTGAGTGATCATGCATCAAGCACCAACAACTACATAGGAAAGATCATGAACTAGAGATCCTAGTGCTAAAACGTGGGATTTGATACCAAATGTAATTCCCCAAGCTGACACACTTAGAATAAAACCTGATAGATCAACTTTTTTTAAAACAACACGATAATGCAACAATGACATGTTGCACTTGCACAAAAACATGTGCACACATGTCCAATGACACAATGACAAGAACAACAAGCCAACTTCACCAATTTATAAGCAAGGTGGTAACACTGGAATACTAACCGATTGTGGGATAAATCCACCATGATGAATACACAGGAGAGAGGAGAACACCTACATGATGATCAATTACCTAACCCCGATCGTGTTCAATCATAACACCACACTAAGATAGGATAAGGGAATAATATACCTCCAATCCACACCCAAACACACTAAAAACTCTAAAAATAGAGGTAAACCTTCATAAGAGGTTGCCTAACCAAGAGGCACAACTCACCATAAACAAGAATGACGATGAATCACTTCCAAACAACCTCACGCTTCCTAAGACATCTCGTTGCAACACAAAAACATAGAAGAGGAAGAACTAATCCACAACACCTCATGACCTATGAGGATTATGGGGATGCCAAAAAGGCCAACCATAAAGAATTACAACTTTTTCATGACTTCACAAGATGAGGTGCACAATCTCCCTAACCCTAGGTTTGACAATCAGGAAACTTAAAAAGAAGGCACATAAAATGAGGCAAGAGAAGCCAAAATTTCTCAATGAAAACCAAAAATGAAAATAAAACAATGCCACTAGACCCTTGGGACCATGAGGAACAACTTTTGTTTACATATTTTTCCCATACGAGACCTCAAGAGAGATCAAGTCCTAAAATAGGGAAACTTGACTAGGTTTTTGAGGGTTCCAATGACTAAAACGATCAGAACAAAAAAATGCAATGCATAAAAAATAATTTGACATTGGCATAAGGCTTAGAAAACCCTTATCTAATAGTGGTTAAGAGGGCTTACGTTCTAGTTTTTGTATGGGAACGAGGTCATCCAACCATAGGACCAGGGCGCCCCAACAATGTTAGCCAAAAATTGGTTTTTGGTCCTACCAAAACCAGGCCACCCTAGTATCATACCAGGCTGCCCCAATATGATACTAGGCCACCCCACTACTTCAAGGCCTCCCAAACAATGTTGGGAACTTTCTAGATAGGCTAGGTTAATCTTAGGTAAGACAAGGTTGCCCCATTATAACACTAGGCTGCTCAACTATGAAATATGACCCTTAAATTCATTTTAAGCACCAAAATAAATGTTCCTAAGTTCATTTTAACCTTTGAACATCATGATAAATATAAGCATAATAAAATCATGCTCGACACCAACACCAAGACACTTAAATGATCAAAATACTCTTTCTACTATAAAGTTTACACCTATCTCAATGAGAGGTTCTAAATTGAAATAATTTACAATATAAATGAATGATATACACCTATCTCAATGAGAGGTTCTAAATTGAAATAATTTACAATATAAATGAATGATATACATCTATCTAAATGAATTAAACTTGAAATTACATGATGCTATATTTTTCCTCAATCCATGAACATCTAATCCCCAACGGTGGTTCCATACCACTCGACCTTGTGGAATTGAAAGGATCCACTCCCACCATGCTAGGAGATAGCCACATGGTCCACAATCACAAATCATGCCAAACACATGGTGAGAGGGCTTACACTCATTCCATAAACAATGAAAACAATCCAACAACACATCATATATTTATCAATCATCCAAATCACATAAAGGATATACTAGATGTCATCACATGGTACAATCACATTGCGAAAGCTCACCAATGTCACATCACAAATCTGTATTAGGTCAACTCACCAATTCCATGCAAGGATCATCCTTGGGAAAAATCACCAATGACATAACATAAAGGCACAATGAAGGCATTTATCATCTTTTAGGTGCTACTCAACTACACTAGGGTTAAATGTTAGAGAGGAAGAGAGGGAGTGTCATTGCATACACTCATGTGGGGCTCAATGTGGAACCAAGTACCCTCTCATACAGATGAGAATACTTGACCTTACAAGTCTTATGCTCCTTGAGCGACTTATCTTCCTCAATCATCCTTAGCCTATACAAGCACTCAAGGCATGAGAGGGATACCATTATCTTTATTAGTTTATTACCCCATTTTCAATAATTAAATCACTTGTTATTAAGCAACTACCATCACTCTATTTAACACTTTGACCCTAAGCTCATCACACCCCCCAACGAGTGTGGCATGAAAATGAATGCAAAAATATAAATTTTCCCAATTTCAATGAAACTTTCCCACAATTCATATTAACGCATTTCACGAGGTTCCATCTTTTCAAAACATCCAAATTCATTCATTTTTCATACAAAACTTTTAGATTTTCCAATATTTTAACAATGCAAAAACCATGAAATTTCCCAAATCCACTATGGAAATTCATCAAAATTTAAAATTTTCTAAATCAAAGTTCCAACAATACCCTTTGATGGAAAATTTGTCCAACACCCCTCATAAGCTATAAAATAGACAATTTTCTCATTTCTCAAAAAAATGGGCATGGTAACCCCACCATTTTGAAAAAAAAAACAAATTTTTAAACAAAACAAATAATTTAATCATCTGATTTTCCAAGTGAAGTAAGTTGGGAGGATTATACACTCCCCTAATCATTCTTCTACAAACATATTCAAAGTAAATTGCTCAAATGAATTGAAAAAAATGAAAAAACCTCAATACCCTCCAAAATTTGAAATTTAAAACCTATCAAGCATGCCAAATGAGGGCTCACAAAAACAAGAAAGCACAATCCCTTCTTGATTCATGTCCCAATGGATCCGACCTCATCGAATTCCAATAAGAAACACACTCCCAATTAACAAATCTCCAAAATGCTTCAACAAAGGCTTTCTCTCCCAATATTTTCACAATTTCACAACATAAAATGAAAATATAATGCTTTTCCCCTATTTACCCATTTCAAAGCCTAGTTAAAATTTAATTAAAAATTAATTTTGTTATTTTGGAATTCAAAAATCATTCAATGTTTCTCCCAACATTGATTTTGATCAATTAAATATATTCAAAAACATCATTTAACATATAATTTAACCATTAAATCCATATAAGCATTATTTATTTAATCTACAAAATCCAAAATTCAAATAGGGCAATTAAATCCAATATAATATCATGGGCCCCACGATTTTCGTTGTGCCAAAAGATTGACCTTTTAATGCTCGATACAACCACCAAAGTTAACAGATCCATGGGAGGCGGTTAAGCCATGTCACGAATCTTGAGGGAAGTGCTGGCCATTTGCCAACAATCTCCCCCTTAGCTTTATCCAAGGGGATTCAAACCCGTAACCTTTGGCTCAAATACTATTTTTTGGCCCCACGGTTGTCGTTGTGCCAAAAGGTCGACTTTTTAATGCCTAATACAACCGCCAAAGTTAACAGATCCATGGGAGGTGGTTAAGCCATGTCACGAATCTCAAGGGGAGCACTGACCATCTGCCAACAAATATGCAATTCCCAACCCACTATTTTTTTGCAATAAATTAAACAATAACTTATTTCATTTCCACTCTCATTCTATTTTTCCCCTTTTTCCCAAAACACAGAATATTTTAATAATAAATAAAGAAATCATTTAAATTCCTAATATTTATTTATGAAAAAAATGTGGAATTTAAACCATCAATTGAATCAAACATTCTTGTTCATTCATGACACATAGGGATTCCAAAATAACTCTTAAATTGGATCTAGGTTCACATAAGTCAAACATGACACATATCGTACCCAATTCAAACTTATGACTAGTGAATTGATATGAATGGACCTAATGTGACATATCTGAATTTACCACTATTGGGGAATAACTTAGACCTATGTAGCCAAGTGGAGAAATAACCTTGTACCTGTAACAATTCAACATATGCCAAGAGTACCCACTCAATGTGTATATAGCTAAAGCACAAAATAGTCATCCCAACGGGGTCCAATAGCATAAGCATAAAAGTACATCCATTATAAAACTCATTCAATAAATCATTTCTTTTGAACATCAATAATAAAGATTACATTTAACCATAACATATATAATGCACATCACTGAACTGGAGTATAATGATAAACCAAGCATGTAAATGTACAAAAATCCAATAATCGACATGTTGAGGAATCACATCTCGAACATGCGGTGGTTCATACATAGGTCATCTAGATCCATAAAAAATAATTACCACAAAATACACGAGGAAATAATGGAGCTAAAATACCGATATCACATTAACAAGATCAAATGAGACGGGCACTATAGACCCTCTTAATCTCCACCATTAAAAACATAGTAGTTTAAAAACTAGATTCTAACCACTACTAATCTTGTTTTTATCACATCTTCAAAATTTAAGCGCAGCTATCTTGAATTTCTCATACAAGATCAAATTTTAATAATTTCAAGAAAAAAGTGACCACTTTCTCTCCCCTATTTCAATGCACATACCCTAAAGGAATAACAATGTGAGATGAATTTTGACAACCACAAAAGGGCACAAGTATGAAGAAACATGGATGGTAACACATCCCTATACATAATGAAGCTATGGAAACAATATATATGTACCACACCTCGATAGTAATAAGAAGATAGAGAGGAGATATGTGAGATCATGAATAAGTGTAATAGAACAATAAGAGAAGAGGATAGAATGTATCAGAGTAGAATGTGATATGTAATGAGCATATGATAATGTATAAATACAATGTTATGATGAATACAAGCAAAGTTTGTGGAGATTATTTATGTATATTAATGGTGAATGAGTATGTACATGTTTATTTTACTTTGCTTGGGCTAGAATCCTACCATATATATTTTGATTCTCTTTATTATCCATCACTCTTGGGTAAGACACAACATTGATATAGAAACAACATAGATCACTAATCTGCATTTTCTTATCGACACATTTGAATTACATTTATAATAGAAAAAAATAATTTTTTTTTTTTAAATTAGAAAATACCTAAACCCTAAACCTTTCATTTTGAATTTATAAATTAAAAAATAAATGAAAACAATTGAAAAATGATAAATACTTGGATTTTAGGATTGTCGCTAGGCATGGAGGGAGAAAGAAGGGTTGGATATTTGATAAAATGGATACATATTATCCTTCAATACTTGGATATACATTAGCTTCTTTATAATGACCACCATTGTGGTAAAAAATAAGGGTTTTGGTTTTTCAATAACATATATCCATTTTAGAAAAAAATAGATATCTATTTTAATGGATACCTATTTAGGTTTAGGTATCTAAACTTTGTCCCAACATTTTTTTTGCCTTTTTCCACTGTCATATTTTTCCTTTCATTCTATTGCACATTTTAGGAAGATTAGTTAAACATTTATTTATTTTGTAAATATTTAATTTTGTTTATTAGTTTAATAAATTAAAAAATGAACAACCTTGTGAGTATTGATTCATATTTGTCCTTAGCAAAGCTAGATAGTACATCATTCCTTGAAGAAATATTTAAGCCTTGGAAGGTCTCATAACCTTTTCACAATAATTATTATAATAACTAAATTGATGTGTTAAAAGACTCGTTAATAATACTTATATGTCACAAAAAAAAATGTATCATCACCATGAATCATATTGACAAAGGTAGTGAGTTTGTTTAAGATAAATAATGGCGCCATGACTATGATCTAGCAACATGAAACATACAAGGGGGATTTGACAATATGCAAATTGTCAAATGACAAACTCTAGGTGAGACAAGTAAATGCACAAGGAGCAATCAAATTTGGAAAATGAGGGAAAAAAATCATAGCAATCGTATTCAAAACTAAAAAAATGTAACCATAAGGTTAGATGTGGAAACAAAATACACCCTAAAAATATGCCCAAAGAATATATCAATATAATATAAACCTCAAATAAATTATTGAGCTAAGAATGATAATTGAGTAAATTGAATTCATTTAGATGGAAATAAAGCTTACTTTGAAATTGATGGAATATAAACTCTAGATGTTGTGACATTATGACTGAGAGATAAAGATTAAAAAATGGAACTAGATATGATGTTAAAGACTTGACATAACTAAGAGTTGAGAGTTTGGGGACCTTGGAGGAGATCATACCTATGATCTAATTCATCAAGCACAATTTTATTTTGGTGATGTAACTGCATCTGAGGAAGAGGCCTTTGGTTCCTATAGATGGTGTTCCCTTGATGGTATTTATATAAGGAAAACTAGGTGCTACTAATAAATGACATTCAAATATACTTATAGCAGAGGGGGAAAACAATCATCTTCCTTGCTAGTAGTCAAAGCACTAGAATGATTCAACAATAAATGAAACAAAGAAATAATAGAGGTGTTAGATGTTGATGTAAATAGAGCATTATCCATAATTGAATTTGTGCTTGACAATTATTGATATGCTTTAGTTTCGTTGTCTTAGTTACTCACTAGATACTCTCATATATATTTGAGATTAGAATGAACTAGGGTGATAATCCTTAGACATGCAATACAAAATTTTGAGAATATTTATTGAAAGCTCACAATTAAATTTTAGAAGTTAACACAAATGATTAAATTTGAATCTAAAAAAATAAAATTATATATAATCCTATCCAAAATAAATATTTCAAAAACTCTACGAAAAAATAATTGAACTCAATAATATAATATAACAAAATATTAAATTTAAATTCAAAATTAATAAATATTAAAAAAATCAATTAAATGCTAAAACCATACATTAAAGACATAGACTCAAAATGAGGTAAAACAAGTGGGAAATAGTGCAACAAGTTTGTTCACAATAAAATCATACAACCACGATAGAATCACAGTGTATGTGGATTTCCCTCGGATAGGAGCTTATCCATACGTTCTCCACACATTTGTAATTTAAATAACATAACAAATACACTCACCAATTTAATTGTAAAGAAAACAATAACACTGCTGCTGTTTCTGCACTTCAGACACTTTAAAACTTCGAAAATTCTTATTTCTGAAATGTGTTTGCTCATAATTTGAATGAATTGACACTCAACATAGCTTACAAAAGCTAATACCATGGCAGCAGTGGTTGGACTGCATGTATCTCTTCTTCAATCATCTCCATTTGTTTCTAACAATCCAAAGATCTCCCCTTCATCTTATCCTTCAAATGCCCACAAGCATAATCTTACAAAATTCTTCACACCTAATTCAGACAGCGGTAAAGACAATGGGAATGGCTGCCATTTGAGGGCAATTAAGGCCAAGAAGAATCCATGGCTGGACCCATTTGACTATGGGGAGGACCCAGATATGGAATATGGGGATTTATATGCAGACGGAAAGCAGGATGCAGAATATCCAAGGCCCCCCGATAACCCAGACAGTGAATTTGGGTTTCTCAAGTTCCCCAAGGGCTACAATGTTGAAATTGCTTCACTTGGTGCAATGCTGAGAGGTGATGTCAGAGTGTGCGTGTGCATGGTGGCAGGTGGTGTTTATGAGAACTTGTTATTTTTCCCTGTCATACAGCTGCTCAGGGACAGGTATAAGGTGTTTTCACGGCCGAATTTTTGGCTATTGTCTAATCTTTCATTATAATTTTAGAACTTAGATGCTCAACTAGCGTTTGTTTATATAAAAAATTATTACATTCAGAGATTTGTATGTACGAATTGACTCATGGTCTCGAAGAAATTTGGATTTTGGAATAGGACCTCTATTGATATCAACATCTCCTGGTAACTATTCACACGTCCTCCTGATGATATTTAAATGTAATATACCCATACCTTTGTTTATATGCTCCAGCACTCTATTTTTAAATTTTAAATGACCCTCCACATCTCCATTTCCATTGCCAACCGCGTCCTCGTGTCTATATCCCACATTTGCTCATGACTATGATTACTTATACCACACATCTCCTATTGATTGTTATTAATAATCCTTATTTTTATAAATGTGCTTTGGTACCCTTATTCATAATTTCAAAATGATATCCCATTCTGGTTTCCCTTCTCATTTTCCACGTCTCCTGTTGATTATAATTAATATAGAATCTTATGTTTTTCCATTTTAATTAACCTACAATACAAATATTTCATATTTTGTTATTTGAAAAGATTTACCTATCATTCTGTGGCTGAAAATAAATCCATCCCTTTAACTTTTCCCTGTTATCACAGGTACCCTGGAGTCAGGATAGATATGATTGCCACAGCAAGGGGAAAGCAGACTTATGAAATGAATAAGAATGTCAGATATGCTAATGTTTATGACATTGAGAAAGAATTTGTTGTACCTGCAGACTATATGGAAACAGTAGGGATGCTTAAGGTAGGTCTAAAGGACTTTTGAACTTTATATTTCTTGTGACAAGTTGAGTTGGAAAGTAAGTTCCATCTTGGATCAGTTTCTGGATTATTCTATATCGTGAATTTTTAATTCTAGCAACTTTGCTCTCTGTGCTCTGAATTGTAGTCATATGAAAGTGGCAGTTTTTTAGAAAATAGGTATCATTGATCCCAAAATGATGGAGGCAAGTTCCCCTAAACCTTTAGCAAGACAGTATGCAAAAACTAGAACAATAGCCTTCCATCAATCAATAAAATACAAAGATAATAGAACAGCCTTTCATGAACGAATACAAATCAATATAGGGTTATTTTATCCTAAGAATATGGATGGTCTGAACTCATACAAAAGAATCATTAGGCTATAGGCCCAATACAAAAGTGGTTTAGATTATATTTTTCATAAACCCAGGGCACAACCCAACAAAGTAATCAATTCATGCATTTACGGCCATATTAAGAGCATTGGGCAGAGGATTGTGTTGATCCTTTCCCCTGCCTCAGCCAGTTTGAAGCTCTTTTGAACTGGTGCTTCTCAACCTGCATAAACAATCTCTTTTTAAATATCATCTGGTGGATAGCATACAGGTCCGATGGCTAAAGTAACATGCAGAAACCGTTTTATCATTTTGGAGGTGTGGAGCCCAACTACTGTAAAGTGTAGATGACCAGGGAGCTGGCTGTCAGTGAGATAGAGACCAACCAGTTCCTTAGTCTGATACTGGACCAGGTTTTTTGGCCTATGGGCTCAGCCCTTGGAGTGGTCAAAGACCCAGCTATGTAATCTAGAGGCACCCCTGCTCAACATTCATTCAACATTGCCTTAATAAGCAATGAGTTCTTCGAAGTTATTGAACACCAGAGCAATGTTTTCGCCCTCATTTTTTTGACAAAATTTCAAATATATTAAGAGGAAATAGTATCAATAAACAATGAGGTGGCAATATCAAGAGCCTAAACCTCGTAGACTTGAGCATAGTCAGATAACAAGAAAATAACTCATTAGAGAACAACCATACTTCAAATATATTTGCTTTTACATTTAAGTTTAGTTAAATCATCATATTCCCAGTCAAGCTAGAGTAAACAAATAAGGATAAGATATCACAGCAAGGAACGATTTATCTGATAGGCTTCCAATATGGGAGTTCAAGATCATCAAAGTTTGGTTTTCTTCTATGTACACTTTCGAAGCATTGGGCTTCTCTCCTCGTTTTCATCATTAATGGTCTATGTTACCGGGTTCTTCAAAAAAGGACCCCGTGCCCGCTCCTGGAGCGTTTGGGTACGAGAGCGACCAGGGGAATGCCTGGGAGCACCCAGGCAGTCTAGGGTTCTCTGTGGGTCCTTCTTGGCGCTCCCAGAGTGCTCCCAGGCACTCCCAAGGCGCTCCCAGGGTGCTCCCAAACACTCCTAGGCAGAAAATGTTAATTTGAATCACTGAAATTAATATGCTCGTGCAAAAATTGTTAATTTCCTATGGTGCAATAGTCTGTAACAATTTCTAGAAGAAGCATCCGAGTTTCTAGGAGGGTTGCAACCTATCATTGACTGATTTGATGCATCTAATTTTCTAAACACCTCTGTACAACTTATTTGTTAGTTTGTTTAGGCCATACCTATACTGAGTTTGAGCCATATATCAATCAGGATCATCCTTTTTTGTTGCAGCAGTTTGTGATCTGTTTTAGCTTGGGTTTCAAATTAATTTCAAAGGTATTATTTCATTATCAGCTTCCTAAATGTTGCTTGTCAATTTAGTGGATTTATAAAATATTCATTTCATTATAAACATTGACATTAATCCAATATTGTAATAACTAGATGGTTTACCGTTAGATCCTTATTATCATTGTAAGTTTGTAATTGTAATGATCTTCATTTGAATCGTGACTTTAGACATATATGATAAATGACATAATATTGAAATTTTGAACTATCAATTGGCATTTATCTTTATCACTACCATTGATCAATGATTCAATGATGAATTGATGACTGATGATTGATGAAGTATACTATATCATACTATCAAATGTATTTACAATTCTGTATATTTTTATTTTTTTGCATATAGTATATATATATATATACACAGCCGTACCCAAACGTACCGTACCCAAGGAAAAAAAAATCGCCATACCGGCATACCCGTATCCCGTACCCGTGCCCGGTCCCGCACCGGAACCGACAACTTAGTTAATGGTTTTGTCAATCATAACCAGCACATATGCAGCTGTAGGGAAAAAATCATAGCAGCAAAAATTGTTTGGAAAAAAATTGGCAAACCAAAAGTATAAGAATATTTGAAAAAATGGGGAAAAATCAGATTTAAAAAAAAAAGAGCATAAAATTGTAGAAAAAGAGACAAAAACTAATTTTTTTGAAATTTAAGAGCATTTCTATAGCATAGAGATATAGAGAACAAATAAAATAGAGAGTTTAACCCATGAATTGTAGAAAATAGGATTTGTTGTTTATATTCATATCACTGATTACATTGCATTGCACAAAGCATACTTCATAGTGCATAAATAATAACTAGATGGTTACAGTTGATAAAATTTCAATTACAATATAGTTTGTACAAAGTCAACCTATAAATTAAGTACAAAGTTCCAAAAAATCAATCGTAGCCAATGACTCTTGCTACTACAAATAGAACTATGCTAGAGGGTTGCAAGACTTGATGATGAAGCTCTTGGTTCAGAACCTCTCCTAATTCGTTCAACCTCATCACTATCCAAGTGAAAGGAAATATGCATCCACCCAAGATAATTTCCACATAACCCAAATAGAGAAATCTATGCAAACAAGTATTCAGAATCCATATGCGAAAGAATAGACAACATACCATCAAAGATGACACAAGATATACCCTAGGAAAACCCTCAAGAGGGAAAAACCTAGCCTCCAAATGCATCCATCACTCATGTATTATTCAGCAATAAACATTATAGTACATCTTCAGAGTCCTCTATAATGTCCCCATTTTTTATGTCCTTCTTTGGGCTAGTGTGGTTCTGACTCACTATTTTTAGTAAGTACTATATTTAGTAATTGGTCCGGACGGCAGTGCAATGTAGGGTTTCCTGTCTGTGCAGCATGTTGGAGTTGTTCAATGAGCTTTAATGTTTTGGCCAATTTGATATTTGGTGAGCACTTACTATTTTTAGTAGTTGCTATTTATAGTAAGTCTATTTTGAGAAACTGGTCTCAGACTCATGGTGTTCTCAGCAGTGTTATTTCTATGGTGGCATTGAAGAGCCTAAGGTTGGATTATTTAATATTCGTTTTTTATAAGTCACTTAAGTTATTTTAATAAAATAACTTTATAACTTAAGTGAGGGGGTAGGTGGTCATCGAAAAGTACCTTGGTGCTTAATAAGATAACTTAATGTTGTTTTAGAATGTTGAATAAGGTAAAATAGTTTTCTTTTGAGTAGGACGCCCCTTTTGAGGATTATTTGATAATGTTTTAAAGTATAAAGCAAAAATATTAAAAGGTTTTTGGAGGGAAAATGATTCAAATTGGAGGTTACCCTAATTTTTCCCTCCACTTCTATTTAATATGCTTTTTGGCTCTCATTTGGATATGATAGATTTGACAACTTAAGGACTTTGTTGGATTGTTTCCAGTTTCTTGTTTGCAGCTGGTTGAGGATGGAAACCCTCATCTTTAGCACTGGTTTTGGTGGTGAGAAATCCACCTTAGCTAGATTGTTGGGGAAGTCATATAGGCTTTCTACTTGGGTGTAATTTGTATTTGAGTTTGGTATTCAGTTTGAAGGGTTTATTGAGTAATCCAATATTTTTTCTATTGCTTTTCCGGAGGCAAAACTGATGGTAATCGATATCTATTTCTTGAGGTATGAATGGAGTTTAATTTATGAAGGGTTTTGTTGATTTTATGATTTTTCTTAAAGCTGCTACAGTACTGTGCTACAGTGTCACGCTACAATACCACACTACAGTGCTAGGGCTTTGTTGCTAGTTCTTGGAAGTGTTTGTGGCTGGAGTGGGGTCACCTGAGGCTATTGCAGCAGGACGTGTGCTTCATTCCTGGTTATCTACATTCTTACATGGTTGTTGTTCATTATCAGACAAAGCTATAGTTCTAGGCGCTGCTCATGCAATGTTCAGTCCATACGACATGTCTGGAAACTCTAACAGGTATTACTCATCTTGTATTGAGTAAATTACTGATCTGTTTTGTGTATTGAAACACTCAGAAAACCATTGTAAAAGAGTCTTTGATGACAAGTATATTGCTGCTGTTCGATATTACCCTTGCCATCTAGCTGCTCATAAAGTGTAGAAAGTAATTTCTGATTGTAATGGAATAAAGGCACATGCTGCTGTTGCATTCTAAGTGATTAATAATTGTTCATCTGCTCATTCTAGTGCTCAGTTGAGTCATATAGGACTATGTGCTCTATATCACCATATGTTTCATTGTTGGACAATCAAGAATAATGTAATGAAGTTGTGGGACTGTAATGAACTGGACCAATTTTTTTTTTGTTTTCAAATGTAAATACAAGGCAACACGCACCCGTTAAGGTTAGCTTGAAAACCAAAACGATGCGGAAGTAACTCTAACCAAGAATGTGCCCAAGACAGGCGAGCATGTGGTCAGAGGATCTGATGCAATTGTTGAACTGGAAAGGAACTCTAACCAAGAATGTGCCTAGAAGAGGCGAGCATATGGTCAAAGGATCTTATGCATGCTAAGCTGAAAGTAACTCTAACCAAGGAATGCGCCAAGGAGTGGTGAGCATATGGTCAGAGGATCCCTATGAGCTACTTGACTGGAAAGTAAATAGGCGGCAAGCCAGCCTCTTCCACTTATTCAGCGGGAAGTACAAGTAAGTAAATAGGAGAAGAAGTGAGAATGCCGACAGTACTACTGTTCAGCTTACAATGAAATAGAGTGCCTGCCAAGAACACAAGATTAGAAGCTTATTAATTCTGCAATAATGTTTAGCAACTCTCTAATGCCCACAAGACCCCTTAGAATCAATTTCTCTCTCAACTAATGAATTCCCACAATCTGATATAACTGATTATTGACTGAAAATGCACAGACCAGCAACTCAGCAACTCACTATTATGCTCACAACTCACTCAAAACTCACCCAAAATGCATGAGGCAAAATGCATAATGCTCCTAGGATGATGGCGCCCAAGAAGGAACAATAAAACCAACCCCAAAGACTCATATTTATTTTGCACGGAATTCCAAGCATGTCCAAAAAAGTACGGCCCTCAAGGAGGGGCGATTTTGCTCCATAAAATCAAACTCTTGATAATAAAATCTGTAATTTGGCACTCAAGGTCGCCCCTAGCAAGAAATCAGATTGGTAAAGTATCCAAAATGAAAATATTTTTATTTTTGAATCTATGAATAAAACTTCAATCAGCTATGATAATCAACAACTCCAAAACATGACTAGAATGCAAGAAAACTGAACTAAAGATGCTAGAAACTCAACTACAATGCTAAACAACTCAACTGCAATCTATCTCTCAACTAGTTGCTATCTTTCAAGCAAGAAGATGAGCCAAGTGCTAGGAGGTATGCTTTCCTCGAAGCTTTGCCTGAAATCAATCGAGCAGCATAACAATATGGTAGACAAGAGATAATCAAATGAAGAGCAAAGGCCTGCATATAAAGACTTGAGAAGAATCTTCTAGAAGCTTCAAGAAGGGCGCACAAATTCAAATTTGACTTCAACTCTTTTCCCTCCAAAGATGGCGTCCTTTTTCTCATAAGGCAAATATTTCATTTTTATTAAAATTAATCTTCTCCTCAAGTAGGCGTCCCACTTCTCCAACAACTAATTTGGCCTTTAGAAAATATTTAATTATCTCCTGATGAGATAACCACCCTTGAAGTCCCCCTTTCTAAAACAACATAAAGTGATAAAGCTAGGCCAAGGGGTTATAACATCAAAATATAACATTATTTAAATTAAATAAACTTATCTCTCCAGAAAAAGCATCAAAAGGCCAAAAATCACAATACCAACTAAACTAGCTAAAGAAGAGAGCCAACTGCACCGAAGCCAACAGAACCACTGTCAGAAATGGAATTTACTAAAAATAGCAAATTCCCGAAGTTGTTCGGATCACCATGCATGCTATACCATTGCGAAGCTCTCTGAAAACCCAGAAAAAATCCGCAAACCAATCACCAAACTTCAAGCAACAACCCCCTCAAAAGCAGGAAACCCTAATTTTCTCCTCCAAGTAGCCTATGGGTCTCCGAAATAGGCCAACGGTCAACTGAAATGATCACAATTGAGAAGGGGACATTACAGGGACATTCTGTTATTGCTGCTGTGTCAAATCTGGGACATTCTGGGCGAGGTAATATGCTTGTTAAACACTCAAAACATTGCTTAAACTATGCAAATCAATCTGTGGTAGACTTTATCTCCTGGCATTATTATTGGACTGTAAACTCAGTCATTATAAGGGCAGTAGTAAGTCAGAAATATCTATATTTTTTATCTGCAACTTACTGTTTTGAATTCTGGGCGACTATGGTGTTAGTATCTTTATTTATGAGCACTAGAATCTATCTATAAGCTTTGCATTGGGGTCATGTTTAATTCTGGGCATTTATGGAAGACTTTCATAAACACAGTTTAATGTATTCTCTTGTGTAAGGTTCAGAATTTGCAATCAGAAAAGCAAGTACATGTTTCTTGAGTCAATTGCAATCTTACTCATATGCTTAGTTTGATTAAAGGGAACATCAATCAAACTAAACCATCACAAAAAACATTTTTATACAAAAAGGGGGTAGAGTGTAGACCATTTCATCCTCCATGAACACCTTTGAAACATCAACCCTCTACAAGCACTCCATGTGAAGAAGCATGTAATCACACATCCCATGTCATGCTTCTACCCTCACAAATGCAAACAAAAGCCAACAAGCCAACCAGCCAACCTTAGACAACTACCCATGTGTTTGCTTTTATAGAAACAATCTCCCACAAAGCCACTATGTGGTATTAGTTATTACATAAAACCATGTGACTAATACCATGAGCTTACAAAACTATTAACCCCTCATTTAATATTGGTAGTAAGTTTTTCTAATATTAAATATTATTCCCATGTGTACCCCACATTAAATATTTAATCCAATGTTACATACTATTGCAAGATGGTGTGTCCCTTGGTCTCCTTGGTGTAGCGTGGTGCTTGGGTTCGTGACATGGCTTAACTACCTTCTGTGGATCTTGTATATATCTGGCGGTTGTATCAAGCATTAATAGGTCGATCTTTTGGTGCAACGACAACCAACAATGCAACAATTGGTATCAGAGCCGAGGTCACGGGTTCGAACCCCTCACTTGTGCTGGAGGGGGGGGATTGTTGCAAGATGGTGTGTCCCTTGGTCTCCTTGGTGCAGTGCGGTGCTTGGGTTCGTGACATGGCTTAACTGCCTCCCATGGATCTTGTATAAATCTAGCGGTTGTATAGGGCATTAACGGGTTAATATTTTGGTGCAATGGCAACAACCAATGCAACACATACAACACATAAAGTGGCCCCAAGAATGCTAGACCCATGTGATGCAAGCATCCCTAGATCCCCTAGGTGCACCACATAGTAAATAAATAAATATTACATTATAATGCAAGGCATACAACTTTTTCCTAACATTCTCCCACTTGTTGTATACATTGCATAAGGGGTAAACAAGTAAACTCAAACATGAACAAGGGAACATATACCATCAAGGAATCAAAGTGATCCATGTGCTCCATCAAGATACATGCAACAAGAATCAAGGTGACCACCATCTCAAGCATGAATTCTCTCATCCTCCATCATGCCCACGCACAAAGATAACCATTCAAAGAGATGTCACGCTATCTGTCACAAAGAAGCATAAGTCCTGCCTCCAACCGATATCCCAATACACATACACTCAATCCAAAGGTAATAAGCATGTATCAATAGCTGTCAAGATATAATCACCATAGCTGAAAATAGCACCCACAAAAAATGCTAACACATCCAAATATCCATACCTCAAAGGTATACAAATCATAACAAGTGAACCTATGCCATCAACATATACAACCCATAACATGCAATCAAAAGCTCCAAGTGCCAAACCTGTCATATAATTGACATACACAACTCAGAACTCCCACTGTATAGGTAATATCAAATCTGAAAATGATCAAGGCATCCAATGGTCCACCAATAGCATCACGTAGAAGTGTAACCAATATCATGTAGTACCAAGAAACATCCATGCATATGTTAAAAAGAAAATGACTTAAATTGCAAACTCCTATTGACAAGAAAAAAGATTTTGTAGAAAAAATTTGGCATATTTTTTTCCAAAAGCTTATTTTCTAACTTTCGGGGATTGGTGAAACTGCAGTTTGCATACTTGAACTTGACTTGGACTTGACAGTCCAAATTTTTTTGACTCAACAAAACTTTAGAATTTAAAAATACTTAAATTTTAAAAAAATATAAACTTTTTATGCAAAATAGTTACAAAATGTATCAAATGAGTTTGGTGGGAGTTCAAGGGTAGTGCCCCTAGCCAAGTTGAGGGGCAATGCCCCTTGTGGTTGTGGTATAGGGTGGGGTCAAGGGGTGGATCCCCTGCCCTTAATCCCAAATGAAGGCTTTTGAGCCCACATAGACCTTTGAATCCACTATAAAATCCTTCCAATTTTCAAAAAAATACTAGTGTGCTTCTTCACCTTGGGTGGATAGGGCTTATAAAGCCAAAACCTTGTGTTTTTATAGCACCTTTTTTTTCGTTTTTCTGCATCCGCTTGCTATTCTTGCACATGGTGAGTTTTGCACTCAGAAATGTTGAATACTTGCCAGAAACTTGCAACTTAACTTGCCGAAACTTGATTGGAACTAGCCACAGGAACTCAGCAAATCTTAACTACAAAAACTTGGGGCAAAAAAAACTTGTGAGTACTCAATGACTCAGTGAGTAGTTAAACTATGGTTGAAACCTTATGTCTTTAACTTCTGTTAATTTTATTGCACTCTATTTTGTTTTTGTATAAAAAACTTCATTTGAGTAGAGAAATCATCCACATTTTAAGCTTGCGACAATTGTGTCTTGGTCAATGGAGGGAGAATATTAGCTATTATAACTGAAAAGTTTGTAGAAGAATAGATGTTACTTCATGAATCAGTTATCTGGCCCTTGATTGGATTAATTGGCCACATTCCTCGTATGATCTATTGGACCTTGCATATAAGAAAATCATAAAATGTAATTGGTGTGATATTAGGATGAAGCTTTGATTAAGTAGAAAATGGTGAGATGATCTAAGTATAACCTACATCAACATTCCATTCAAGGTATCTTAATAGACTATTTTGTGGAGTGCCAGCATTCAATTATTGATTAATTTTTACAATATTTAAAATTATGTATTTGAATAGGAATTGGATATGTATACTCGTATTTGTTTTTGCTCTTTTTACACTTTGGATTCTTGAACTTAACATGTATTTCAAATTATATGGTGTAATCATCCATTTTTCTTGATTATTCCTTACATAATTCTTCGTGTTGTTCTTCAGAACAGGTATTATGACCTAGTTATCTCAACCAAATTAGCAGGACTGGGGCATTCAATCTTTATGTTTCTGACATCTGCCCGTAGAAAAATCAGCTATGTTTATCCAAATGTGAATGCAGCAGGTGCAGGACTATTTCTGACTGAAGCATTGAAGGCACCTCAATTGGATCTAGCTGACGGTGGATATAACATGTAAGAAGAATGCTGTTCCACTTCAATTTTACAGTCTGCGTGCCGTTGTCAGTTATACTTTTATTTTATTATGTCAGTTTATCCAATTCATTTTTTAACTCAGCACATCCTCTGATTTTTTTAGGTTTGTATTTGCAATATATTTTATGTTACTCTTTGAGTCCACATACATGTGGTTGAAACTTTGGATAGAACTTTAATTATGTGGTTGAATTCTTTTCCAATGACTGTAAGCATAGATGAACATAATTTCTTAAATTATGACCCAGCAGACAAAGGATGCTAACAGATAAAACTATAGTTATTGAACTGAAAACATGCAGAGGATCCCTTAATTCAAGGGATATATGATATATCTGAAGCATAAGTAGAAAACATCATGAAAGAAATTAAAACAACTTTTTTTTTTGGCCAAATAAAAAGGGGCTTACTTTTGGACCCCCTCCCAAAAAGCAAATGAGGAGAACCTCAGAAATGTTCTAGAACGAACTTAATTTCTTAAATTATGAACCAGTAGACAAAGGATGCTAACAGATCAAACTATAGTTATTGAACTGAAAACATGCAGAGGATCCCTTCATTCAAGGGATATATGATATATCTGAAAGCAAATATCATGAAAGAAATTAAAACAACTTTTTGTTTGGCCAAATAAAAAGGGGTTTACTTTTGGACCCCATCCCAAAAAGTAAATGAGGAGAACCTCAGAAATGTGCTAGAATGACTTTGGATTTCATCATCGAAGTTTAAGACAATAGTCCTGCATGGTTTAGCTTCTCAGGATGCAGTTAGGAAAACCAAAATAAATCCCTCCCATAATCTTAAGAACCAAAACCAGATGGTACACAGATCTTGGAGTTGGAGTGCTAACAGAAACAAGAGTTTCAATCTGAAAAGACAGCACTGCAATAAACAAAATCTCCCTATTAGAATGCAACAACAAAGATTTAGGGGAATAGACCAATCAATGGGGGAAATCCATAGTGTCCTTGCAACCACATGTAACTCCAAGATTGTAGTCCATGTCATTTTGAGCTTCACTTTATTTCTCTAGGAATGGTATCATCAAATTTGCTACATTTTCTTTCTTAGTCCCTTCATGGTCTGTAATTCCTCAACCCTAAGCTTGTAGAAATTATGAAACAAGAAATTGTATTGCTCTACTTAATTAGAAATTAAATGACAGCCAAGAGAGGAAGAAAAGAATTTAGAACACTATATTTATCTTGGAAACCCTTTGAAGAGAGAAAAACTAGACTATGGCATTGGCAATTGCCTCTTGCCTATATCATGTAATAACTTGGCATATACAATGAGCATGTGAATGATATGGATACAATCTGCCCCCTGTTCCATTCAATAAGAACTTGGCTATAAATGCAATTTGTCCCTTGCTCCATTAGTTGTATATCTCCATTGTTTGCCTATGCTTCTATGCTCTTTTCCTTTTGCCTCTCATCTCTTGGAGATAAACACGATTATCCTCCTTAATTCTAGAAGAAGAGTGTAATGTCCCCATTTTTAGCACTACACTTTCCAGTGACTGTTAGCCTATTTCCAGATTCCTGTAGGCTAATCAGAGGCAGAATTAAGGTTTCCTATTTTCTAGGAGGCTTCTTTTGTGGATTCAGGGGTTTGTATGCAGGAGTTTGGCAGTGTGTTTTATGGATCTTTCTGGGTTTTCAGAAAGCTTCAGAGAGATGTGACATGCATTTAATGAAAGTGACATGCATTTCAATCAGGGGTTTGCATGCAGGTTTGGTTTCTGGATTCTTTCTGGGTTTCTAGAGAGCTTCTTTGTGGTATGACATGCATCTACATCTGACAATCTTTTCTAGACTTACTATTTTTAGTAAGTTGCGACGACTGCCTGGTTTGTGCTCAAAATGTGTTTGAAGTCACTATTTTTAGCAGTATGCTATTTATAGTAAGTTCTATTTTTGGCAATGCTATTTTTAGCAGCAGCTCTACGACTCAGTGCAGTGTCTATTTCTAGCAAGGCAGTATTGGTAGTTTGATCTTCAGCATTCTTGGAGCCTGTTTTGACAGGTCATGGCTTAAGTAATTTTCAATTATGGACGCCTTAGTTGGAAATTATAAAGTTAAATATTTACTGAGGCTAAATGGGACATCACTTTTGGAGAGATAAGTGATCTTTATAAAGTTTATTACTTAAGTCGTGTTGGACACCTAACTTAATGAGTTATTTGCATTTTATAAAGTTTATTGGCTTAAGTCTTTTTGGACGTCCAAAGTAGAAACATATTTGATTTTAATAAAGTTTAAATTGCTAAGGCATGTTGGGAGCCCCAAGTCAAGTCAAATGCAATTTAAATGAATATAATATTCCCTTCTTCTTGGGCGTCCTTTTTGGAGAGAAAAAAGGCAATTCAAAACTTTAAGTCGCCCTAATTCCCTCTCGCTCAATATAAAACATCATTTTGGCTCTCATTTGGACATCTTCACTTTGACAACATAACATAATGTTGTTGGATTTCTTCTAGATTGCTTGTGCTGTGAACTGAGGACGGAAACCCTCGTCGTTTGGGCTGATTTCGATGGTGAAATATCCACCCTAGTCAAATTGTGAGTGATTCCACAACAGGGATCATATAGAGCTTACAGAGTTCAACTTACAAGGGATTTTGGTGATTGAAAAAAGAAGATTTTCTAGTCCTTTTGAGGAGTTTTTTGGTGTGGTTTGTTTAGCTTTCAGTTTGGTGTGATTTTCTTGAAGTTTGGAGTGCTTTTAATCTTTTTCTGGGCATTGCTTCTTTGGACCAAAGCTCACCTTTTTGCTCATATCTCAGTGATGGCTTCAGAGGACTGTTGGTTATTTGGTGATCTTTTGCAGTGCTTCTAAGGCGTTGGGAAGCAAGGTGAATGGGGGTCACAACCTGGGTATCAATTGAGGCATGTTTGAGTCTCATGTTTGCTGCTTGCATCTCTTTCCAGGTCTGAGAATCTCTATCAGCATTGGCTTTTGTCTTTGTAAATCTGATTTTAACTGTTACTCAATACTAAATACCAAAAGGGTAGAACTATACCCTATTTTGCAAGTTTATCTATTGTTATCTTTGCAAATTATTATTTGTATGTTAGCATGCTTTATTCATGAATGTTACATGAGAACAAACAAACGAACCAAATCAGGAAACTCTCACACAGCTGTTGAAACAAATCAAAAAACAAAAAATCAGGGATGTGTGTTACAATGGTATCAGAGCTGGTGATCTTGCCAACTTGTTGGTTAAGTTAACACTTGTTGCAAATTCTCAGTGCATGATAGAGTTTCAAAGGTTTCATATCTCTTGCGTGTTGGTGACCAACACCTACAAGTCCATTACCTTTCTTCTTTGACGGATATTGAGGCGGAAGGGTAAGATGACTACAAAGAAGTCTATATCTGAGTTGATATAGGAACTGACCACGCTAATGAGGGATCCTGACATCAAAAGGGCATACTCAAGGATTGTTGCAAAATTTAAAAGTTTGGATGGAAAGGTGCACAGGACACATCAAGATGACCGCGAGATCGGAGAAGATACCTTGACTTATGAGGAGAGTGTGGTAGAGCCCCAAAACAGTCCTCTAGACTTGCATGTGGTTGGTGGTGATGAAGATCAATTTGGAAATAAGAAGAAAACAGTAGTCTTGAATCCTAATTTGGATTCATCCAATGAAGGTCTTGAGACTAATGATTTCACAGAAGATATTAGTAGAACTGTTGTGTGGGTTGAGTTCGCTAAAGAAAAGCATGTTAAGGATAATTTGGGTGGCGTCATTGAACCAGCTTATGACCATTACCAAAGTGATGATGTTGGTGATGATTCCAATGTGTTTGTACTTAATCATGTTGAAGATTTGGTGATAAATGGTTCTCCTCTTGTTGCTGACCCAACTTCCCAAGAGTTTTCACAAGAAGAATTTATGACAGGTGATCAAGAAGACCTCTTTGGTATGCATGTGACTATTAATGATAAGATCGGAAATATACCTACTCATGATGGGCTCATTGAAGGTAAAAATGATAGAATTTTTCAAACAACTAACATTGATGACTCTTTACTTCATTACACTGTTGGTGACATGGGTGGTCTTGGGTTTGACTATCAAACTAAGCCATTGGAGAGAGATACTTATGAAGATATCAGTTTAAGTGAGTTGGGAGGTGACCTATTCAAAGAGTCAACACCCCAAGAGGAGTACAGAGAGCACTTTTCTTCTGATCAAAACAATCATCCCTTTAGCATTTGGGATCCGGGTGTGAAGGCACGTAAGGATGATGGGGAACCTATGTGGGATGAATTCCCTTTGATCCTGATGATGTTCAAAATTCAGATTACAATGCAAGCTATGAGATTTCCATTAGAGGAGATGATGTCTTTGATGAAGAAGCTTGCTTGGCAAAGCTCCGTAATGACCCCTTTGAGATGGTTGCAGCCACTAAGGAAGGGTATGTTGCTACTGAAGCTTTCAGAACAGCAATCAATAATGATTCATTGATCGAGTTTGGGGCTACCTTAACCTTTGATCAAGGAGATAGTGAGGAGGAAGTAAAGCTAGAAGACCATAGGCCTTTGAAACCACACAAACCTTCATGACACACACCATTTTCACAATTTTATCTCTTTAGGATGAAATTAGGTACGAACACTTTTTTATTAATAAAATATATATTTTTTTAAAAAGTCTCTATTTTTTTGGGTAGCACTTGGGTCCCCCTAGATTTGCTTGTGTTCAACCCATGTAGCACTTGGGTTCCCCTAGATTTTCTTTTTGATAGAGACCTTGCCATCATGTTTGTAGAGAAGACTTACAGAGCTAATGCAAAATATGCCTGTCATAATCTGAGTTGTGAGACATCTCCTGATTCATGCGATGGGAGTGGTGAAATATGGAATCCAAGTGATTATTCAAGTATTCCTTTGGCGCAATCCAGTGAATTTCACCTTGATTGCATTGTGAGGTATGCTCATCATTCGTTTTTTCAGCCCACATACAAATGATTTGACCATGTTTCTGATGACACATAAAAGTGGGTTGGATAATGGATTACATAGATCACTCTGGTATGAGGTGTTTCTGTATTCAAAAGAGGAATCCAAATCTTGCAAGTCTCCTAGTTTGTTTCTACCAAATGGCTGCATACAAAAACAGGAAATAGAGACTTGGCACATTGGGATTACAATTGTTATCAAAATGGCACAACGAAAGTCAACAGTTATTGGGAATGGTCGACTTCCAATATGATTGTGGGATCTAGGAATTTTTCATGATTGGTAGACTACTTCATTTTATAATAGGGATTGATAGAGTTGTTGAGCTTAGTTATATCAAGTTGACACAACAGTTTGGCAAAACATTATACAAGTTCATTTGGGAACCTGGTATTTGGCCATGGCATTCATGTACGGATTGCTTGGGGACAAGCAATCTTTGGGAAGGGAGGACTGTAATGTTTTTCGTTTTTTGTCTAGCAACCATGAACATTAATTTAATTAATTAAATATTATTTTGTCCTGAATTAATAATTGGGGCATTTATATTTAATTAATTAATTATTTATTAAAGTGACTCAAATAAAAATAAATTATTATAAAGTCACTTCTATGAGGGAAAGTGAATGATTATTTAAAAAGAAAATTTATATTATAATTCCGGAAAGTTCCTGGTAGGTTTATAAAATAGGGTTGTGGGGTTTCATTTGGGGAGATTGGATATTTGTTTTTTTTTTCTGAATACCATAGTTGCGGAGATTGAATAGGATTGTTCAAGCACAGCCTAAGACAAAAATCCTATGACAAAGATCGAGTTTGGTGCTGAAAGGTTCCTCCCTAGCCAATATGGTGAAATCCAGTCAAGGTTCAGTTTGCACGGAAACGAATTGCAGGAGCTTTAGGACGAAAATCTTCAAGTTTGGAGGATTGGATGAAAACCCAAATCCTTATACAGGAAAAATCATCCAGGTTTCGTAGTTGCACATCAACGTTTGAGGATTTCAAAATTTGTGAAGTCTCTCTTAGAGACAAATTTCAGAGTTGTCTGGTTCATAGTTGCAAAACTCGCCAAATGCAAAAACTCGCCAAGCCCGGAAAATATGGTACGGAAAAAACTCGGCAAAAGTTCGGAAAAAACTCGGCAAAAAACTCGGCAACTTAAAAAATTGCTTAAACTTCATTAAAATCACTTTTTTTTTTTAAAATTCAATGATAAGATGCATCCAATGAGTCAATAAAATGAGAACATAGAAGAAACAAGCTGAGTCTAGTTATATTTGATTGATTTGAAAGAAAATTAGATACAAAATCGCATCCCCATGTGGAATGCTCAATACGCTGATAGTATACTAATAGTTTGAAACAAAATGAAAATAGCAAATTGTTTTTGTAAAACTGAAAGTAAATACAACATTAATATATTTCAGCTTTTACAAATTCACATCTTCCTCTTCCCATGTCTAGTATTTCTCAGTGTTCTCACTACGGGAGCGGCTGTAGTTGTAGGCATCTGCTGTGGCTCCTCAACCTCCATCCTGGATGCAGAGGCTACTACCGGTGGCTCTGGCACTGCCAATGACTCCTCCTCAGGATCATCCTCAATGTCATCCAATGAGAATGCAAATCCACCCTCGTCCTCCATTGCTTGTCGCTCAAAGTCATAAATCTCATTGTCAGAAAACAATGGAGGTTGCTCATCTTGCCCTATCCAATCATTGTATGGATCTATCTCATCCAAATCAATTGGATCATCTGATATCTCCTTAACTTGTTTTTTGCGCAGCCGAAGATTATATTGCACATACACAAGGTCATTCAGGCGTTTCTGAGCTAGTTTGTTCCTTTTCTTTGTGTGGATGGCCTCAAACAAGCTCCAATTGCGCTCACAATTGGAAGAGCTACAAGGCTGCGATAAGACACGGAGGGCAAATTGCTGGAGATGTGGGGTATTTCCACCCCAATTTGACCACCAAACATCTACAAAAAACAAATTAAGAGTTAGAAGAGAACCTAGAAACTTAGAAAGGAAAGTCAAAACTCAAAAGTTGAAATTTGAAAACATATTTTATCAAATTATCAATATTTGTAACTTGTAAATTTCAAAATTTATACCTGGTGGTTGATTGTGTATTGCTCTCTTTGCTAGCTCTAAAGAGAAGAGTTCACCCCTTTTTTCTCTATAACTTTGGATTTCATTAACAACAAGGTCTCCTGCATCAAGGTTAGGTGACATTCTCTGAATGCACTTCATGAGTCCCTCCATAACCTCTCCAGTAGGATCTGAGTAGGTGCTTGAATGGAAGAAATGAGGGTTCAAGAAGTAGCCTGCTGCATGGATGGGTTGGTGGAGTTGATGGTTCCACCTCCTGTCAATAATCTCCCAAATGGGATCAAATTTGAGGCTGTCCCCTTTATAATAATTTTTTATAGCCTCCTTGGCCCTATCCATGGCCTCATAAAGATATCCCATTGGGATTTTATCCCCATCCACCAAGCGGAGCACTCTAACCAAGGGCTCTGAAAGCTACAAATTACAATATAAAAATGCAAAAAGATTAGAGTTTCAAATTTACAATGAAAGACATCAAAAAATTTATTCAATTTGAATTCAAATTCAAAGTTTTGAAATTGAAGTTACCTTCACAATCTCTGCAGCCTTTTTTGCAAATTCAGCATCAAACACAATTCTTGACACATTATCTCCATCCGGCTTCTTTGAATAGGTTGAGTCATCCCATGATTTACTCACAAACATTTGTTTTAAAGCCGTCAAAGAACCAAGAATGCTTTGCAACGTTAAGAAGATCGTTGCAAACCTTGTGACACCTGGCCTCACCAATTCTTTCCCATGGGTGTGCTCCCTCATCAAGCGAAGAACCCAAGGGTGATTGTAGATATATTTAGTGATTCTCCTCGCGTCCTCTACAATTGGTGTGACCCAATCTAGTTTTCCTATGTCCTCCAAAAGAAGGTCAAGGACATGAGCTGCACATGGTGTCCAAAAAATTGAGGGGTGTTTATCTTGGAGAAGTCTTCCTGCTGCCACATATGCTGCTGCATTATCAGTTATGATTTGCACAACATTTGCAATCCCCACCTCCATGCAAACTCCCTCCAACATCTTAGCCAAATTTTCTGCACTTTTTACAATGTGGGAGGCATCAACTGATTTTAAAAACACCACCTCTTCTTTGCATGCAACCAAAAAATTAATGATGGTACGGTTTTTTCCATCCGTCCACCCATCAGAAAGAATAGAGCAGCCATATTTTTGCCATTTTTCTTTTTGCTCCTCTACTGCTGCCCTTGCCCTTTCAGTTGCATTAGTAAGCAACCTACAAGTACAAAGTGAAATTAAGTACACAATTTTAATTTGTAAACAAAAAAATAGCTTAAATTCATCATAAATTAAACTTAAAAAACATAAATTAAATAACATAAACTAACCTCCCACTCAAGTCCGTGCGAGAAGGCGCCTTGTAGCCTTTTCCTGCAACTGTCAATGCGGTGACCAAATTGTGCCAGTAAGGAGAACTCGCCACATTGAAAGCAATATTGTTAAAATACCAAAAATCTGCACAAGCAATGTCTGCTTGCTCATGCACCTCCCTATTCCATCCAGTCGCCTCTAAGGAAGGTTGTGCACCAGTTGTGTTTCTAGGCACAAAAAAACTATCCAACCGTGTCGGTGTAGGTCCTGTAGCTGCCCTTGCCCCTGGTGCTCTACTAGAGGAAGATGAAGGGATGGAGGTTGAGGTGCCAATGGGTTGCCTTGACCTTCGCACACGTGGGCCACGAAGAGAGCCCACTATCTCCTGAATCTCCTGAGTAACATCATAATCATCATCTGACTCAACTGGAACACCTTGAGAAGAGGCAATGGTTGCTTGCATTGCTGCTCTTGCCATCTCTCTTTTCATTTTTTTTTCTTCTGCAGCTGAAAGTATGGCATTCATTTGTCTTTTTATTTCCTCTGTTGTATGAGGACATTCCTTAGCATCACGTTGAGGGATGCCTGCAAGGTGGTACTTGAGGCGATTGATGCCCCCACGATATACTTTTTTACATGGAATGCAATATACTGTGCCAGGTATGGGTCCTAGATAAGCATACTTCCAAGCAGGATCTCTAGCTCCTGGAGGACGTTTACCTACAAAGTCCGCAGGCACGGATGGGGCAGAGCCTGAGGCAGAAGTGGGTTCAGAAGCCATTATCAATTAATTATTAACCTACACAAAGTGAAAGTCATAGCACAACTTGTTAGTTTTTGATAGAAAATTTAAAAACAAACTAAATTAGATTAAATCAAGAGAGATTACTTTAAGTTTAAATTACTAAAAATCTATCACTAGATTCTAAATCTAAACATTTTCATAACAAAAAAATTGGATTTAAAAATAAAAAATAAAAACTAGGGTTTCAAAAAAATGTGAAAAAATATAAAAAATATGAAAATGACTTCAAACTAGTAAAAAATTAAGCTAATCTAAGATTGTAAGCATGTTATTCAACAAAAAAGAGGATTCAATCATTCAAAACAAAAAAAAAATAACTAGGGTTTAAAGAAAATTTAAAAAAAATGAAAAAATCAGCAAAATATGTTAAAAAATCAGAAAAAATCATTAAAAAATCTTGTTTTGATGAATCTAAATCTTGTTTTGATGAATCTAAATGCATTTAAATCATTTTCACACTACAATCAAATGATTTTTAAACATAGAACCAACAAGAATGAAGAATTTTTTAAAAAAGAAGAAAGAACAAGAAAAATGAGAAACCCTACCTGGAAATCCAATTTGCCTTCTAAATTCGATGTAAATGCCCTTCAAATCTTGTCTTTTGGATGCAAAATCACTGCAAATGAGTGCACAATGCCTTGGAGAGGTTTTTTGCTGAGTGTGAGAAGAGAGTGAATGAAAAAAGACAACTTAAAATTGCTTTTTAGCGGCTGCTTGGGCGTTCTAACTGTCGCGCGGGTTTTTCTGAAAAACTCGCCGTACTTTCTGGAAAAACTCGCCAAAAGTACGGCGAGTTTTTCCAGAAAGTACGGGCGAGTTTTCTGGCGTACAAGTGCCTGAAAAACTCGCCCCCTGGAAAAACTCGCGAGTTTTTCACTACTCGCCGGGTTTTGTGCGAGTCTTGCAACTATGGTCTGGTTTATGCAGTTAGGGTCTGAATTAAATAATTAAATATTGTATCAGAGACAGGTCCAACTGTACCAATTTTAATATCTGTGGAAGATCATTCAATTAATACGAGCGGCTGCAATAAGGTTGGTCTGAATATATTATTATTTTTATACATTGATTCATTTGTACCTTCCTAGCCGTATAGTTTAGAGCAGTACCAAGGTGTGAGGAAAAAGGATAAACAAAAATTAATTATTTAATGGTCAGCAAGGACAGGTAATGACTAAGTGTGAACCAGCAGTCTTTGTATTTTGAAGCGCCGTACTTTTCATTCCAAACCGTGCCTTTTAACCTGCCGTATCAGTCCAAGGAAATCGTGGCATATTGTATGAAGCAAGCACCAAGTTTAAAAAGGGAATGCATGAAGTAGAAAAGGCAACTCAAAGGACTCCTGTTGGGTTTTGGACTCTTGTTTTCCAGCCGCCCCTTTTTGCAAAGTGAATATCATGCATATGTTAAAAAGAAAGATATTGCTTAGTGAGCAGCTTGAGTCAAAAAGAAAAATCTTAGGGGATTCCTAATGAAAATAGGACTCCACACATTCAACCGTAGCACTTTTTGAAGACTCCTAAAGCATATAAAATTCTCTTAAAATTTCCAGCCACCTTTTTGAAGAGTCATATGGCTGTAGGAGTGTGAAAGAATGTTGGAAAGAATGTTTAAACGTATCGCAGCTTTTATATGGGCAGTGTTTGATAATTGTTGGACTCTCAAAGGAATTTGACGTGTCTTTTGGGAAACCTTGCAGTGCTTGTTGAAAGGTAATTGGGTTCATTTAGGTCTCTAAAGTCCTGTGTCGGCTTTTGGGAAATAATTGGAAGATTTGCAGCAGCCTTTAGTGTACGTCCACTCGCCATCTACATAACATGCTAGTTGGAAATTGGAACAATATCAAGGTCAGAATTTCATTATTGTTAATGCTCTAAAATTTATTAATTGATCTTAGCCAGCTTACAAACTTGTGTATCAGAAATTTTTATAACAGCAACTACTATTATTCATTGTAAACATTTCCAGTTCATTAGAAAGGTTGCCAACTGTTTGACGGAATGCCTATATGAAACCTTTGAATATTGTAATGATTATGTGATGAATTTATGGTTGCTATAGCTGTTCTTAGCATTGCATTCAGAAGTACTTCATAAAACATTTCATGTAAAGTGTTTGACAAAAATGTCAGCAAGCCAAAATTCATGAAAATTGCAAATTTGGAACAAAATTTCATAGTAGTGGTTATTACACTGAAATGGTGCAACAACCATTGGAACAATGATATAGCTTGGGAACTGCTACATCCCCTCTATCTTGAACATGATTACGGCAATGAAATTATGGTCATTATGTTAGTTATGATTAATTGCTTTTCATGAGAATGTGAATTGGGAAAAGAGTTTTTAATTTATATGTTGTAACTACAAATATGAATGATTTTCTTATGTGGAAAATGAATGCATTGATGAGTTTATATTTAAAATATATATATATATACACGTTGAGAACAATCTAACCCTAATTCTTTGTCAAGTGGTTGTAGGATTGCCGACGCCACGAGGGAAAGGGAAATATCATCAAGGAGAGGTTGTAGTTAATAAAGGATCCAAAATTATCATCATGCCATGAGTGGTGTAAGATAGCTATTTTGGAAATCGTAACCTTGGTTGAATATCTCATTTAATTAATTAGTTAACTAAGCAAGTCAATTTGAATTGAGCATTATCGTATATCTCTTGGTTTCATATATTACATTTTGAGCGCACCTTGGGTGATATTATCTTAAAATATTTAAGTTAAAAATTAAATGACAATCTCCTAAGCCGATGGTTAGATAATAAGTTTTAATTAAAAGAATTAAGCAGGGCCACGGTGTGGGGGTGAGGAGGTAACTCCCGCCACCTTGCCATCTCTCTTGAGAAACGTTCAAGAAGGAGAACACTTGCAGACGCACGCTATGGGAAGTCCAAGGGACTCAGGCGTTTGAAGAGGTCTCTCTTTTATTGGTCATTCGATCTCTCTCTCCTCTCTTCTTCTTCACTCACTCATTCGCATTTTTGGTTTGGACATTCTTCCTTTCATTGATATGGGCAATCACTCAAAACTCTACCATTCTCAGTCGAGCAGAAAAAAATCATTCTTTTCCTCGTCTTTCACCATTGGCGTTCTTCTGGTTTTCGGGAAAGCTTCATTCTGTATCTTCCACACTCAACCCGTCATGTTTTTCCATTGTTCACTCTCTTAATCTCCTTGCTGTTAGTCGGCTACTTTATTGGGTGGTGTTCAAGATTTAATTCCTTTGTCGAGCAAAACAGGAAAGCATTGTCTCAACATTCGAGTTCCAGTTTCTGAGCAAACGTATGATCTAGCGTAGCCGACTCTAAATCTTTCTCTGGCCAAAAAGGACGTAAGTTGCTTTGTCGCATCGGTTTAGTTCCTTGGGAAGAGATAATAGTTTCTTCTTCGAGCTTCAAACCCACATCAATCAGGCATGTATTGGGAACCATTAATACGATAAAAACTTAACATTGAAAGATCTTTGTCTTATTTTGAAAACATCATGATGAAAAGTAAATTTCCGTTGCATTTCTTTGTTTTGAGGAGATCATATTGTAATCAGTTCTTGTTATTTTCTGTTCATGTTGATGAAAGACTTTCTCTTCTTGAATCTGTAGAGTTGATGAGCTTGCATTTGAATTGCTCATTCTTGATCCATGCCGACCCTGTATACGAGACCGAGTTTTTCATTAGAATACTCTGTTGTTGCCTTGGTCTTAGCCGAAGACTTATGATTCTTTGTCTTAAAATATCTGAATTGGAATTGAGCCACTCTCACCTCCAATCCAAGTCCATTATTTTGTTGAGACCATCTAGGGTGACAAGTCTCGTCTATCTCTCTTTATAGGTTTGAAAATTAGCAGATTAATATTATTTAAAGATGTGAAAAGACAAGAGCCAAGTATCTCTCTCTCAGTATATGCCTTAAGTAAACAACTTATCCTTAAACTATGAGGAATGATTTGGGAATCAAGTTAATGTAATATAAACCCTAGATTCATGAATTATCATGTCGAGCAAGAGTGAGAGTGCTGACGGCACAGGTGTGCCTTTAATAATAAAATCCTTGGCCAAGGTACGATGCTAGATTAAGCATTTGTCAGCTATCAAGAACCAGATATACCCCTGGTCAGAGTGATCTTTCTAGTTAGGAGTTACCTATAGTGAAGGATCGACCAGGTGGTATAGGTTCTTGACACCAGGCTCAGAGGCATGATGATAATATGTGATCCTTGTTGATTACCCTCGTGAAGGGATGGGTTTCTTTAGTTGAAGCAACACGGGAGACCAGTAGGTCTTCGGTTGGGCGGAAAAGCTCTTGGTGATATTTCTTTTTCCCTTAAAAACAAAAGAGTCCTGAGCAGCACTTCAGCAGGAAGCCTTCAGACCATACTTTCTTGTAACTCTTTCTCTCTCTCTTAATTTCAGTTATAATTACTTAAGTATGTTTATTTCATAGCTGTAATAAATGCTCTACATTTCGGAAGCAAAGAAAAGTTAGTTATTGGTCTACTGTGTTTTCAATTATATGAAATTAGTTAGTTGTTTCCTTTTCAGCTGAAACTGAAATTTTAAAAGGTTAGTTGAGGAATTGCATATGATGTAATTGTTTAAAATTGTTTATCTTTTCCGTTCCAATGGTTGAGGAAACCCTAGCATGAAAAACTAGTTAGTTACTTTTCAGCTGAAACAAGTAGTTAGTTTACATTTTTAAACTGTAGATCAGTTAGAGTGTTACAAGAACCTCTCCACCAATGCTAAAAACTCTAAAACTTTCCAAAATATAGCAAACCCTATGACTGATTCGATTTACAACAGTAATCATTCACTTTAAACCTTAGGTGCAGCACTAAGGGAAGCTGAAAGCATTCACAATATGTTGGTGCAGCTACATAGAGGGCTAAAAATGATTAAAACAATTGCTGGAAACTTCAAAGAATAGCTGATTCAAGGGCTGGAATATCCACAAACAACAAACAACCACTTAAATTCAAAATAATAATGATGACTGAAAATTCAAAATGATGCCAACAAATACTTGCCAAGAGTTGGAAACATGAGTTAATGGCTGAAACAACAAATAATAACCAGTAAATGAATAATCAACATGTGTACTATAGTGGCACTTTAGCAACATGTAAAATTGTAAACCCAATCAAATATGCTGATCTAACAATGCCATACAATTTGCCTGCAAATATGTATCGAACAATTTCAATCAATAAGTCCAAATGCAATCCTTCAGTAGAATTACTTCAATGGATATGAGGGTTTTTGTCTCCAAATCCAACAATAGAAAACCAAAAGGGTTTTTCTCCTTTGAATCTCCAACACCAAGGGGTTTTGTTCTTGAATGTTTCAAACTCCAAATTAGAAGGAATAATCACAATGACAAATCAGATGCTTTGCTTTGAGTCTTGACCTCTCTTTTATAGGTGCCCACTTTGTGACCTCTATTTTATTTATTTATTAATTTATTTTTCCCTCCAAGTATTTATAAAATACTTTTAAATTACATCCAAAGGCCCCCTTAGGAATTATAGATTGAATAAAGTGTTAAGAAACACTTATTTAAATATTATTTAGGCATTATAATAATATGTATGTTGCCTGGCTGAAAACAAAGTTATTGAGCCCACTTAAAATATTATTATGATTTTCTCGCATTTTCTCTCTTAGTCTATGGGAAATAAAAATAGGCTATGGATCTTCAATCAATTCTTTAGTTTTGAAAAGGGGACATAACACTTGTAGGACATAAACAATCATATTAGTTTTATTGTAATCGGCAAAGTTAGTTCTCAACAGTTGACAATTGCCGATGGTTGAGTCGTTAACCACCGTTAGACATCTTATATATTTCTAATTGTACACATGTTCAAGGACCGCATGCATGGGATTCCTAGAACATTTTGTAAAAGCCTTTGAATGAATAAATTGACATATCTTTCTAAATTATTGTTCTATATTATTCTCGTATCTACTTTATTGTTTGCTTTGTAATAATCAATCAATCAAGTAGAACTTTGGTCGAATACAAAAGTAGGAAAACATTGCAATTTAAATGGAACAGCCAGTTGAAGAACCTATAGAAACTAATGAAGAAAGAGAAGATGAACTCACACAAGATCTGGAAAATCTGTGGGACATTGGTCAAGGAGCACATTCAGGGGGAAGTCGTTAGAAGACATATCCTTTTGGACATGATTTGGAATAATCTACAAGTAAACAACAAAGTAGACCACCTTCCAAATCGATTGCCAAGACTCCTTGCATAGCACTTCATCATTCTACAAGACCTTCGGGCAAAGAAGGAACAAGAACAACATAGACAATGGATACTACAATGGTATGAAGAGAGGAACTGAAGGGAGGAAGAGGAATGTGATAGTGATACCACCAGAAGACGTACTCTTGTGAATTAATGCCCATATAGCCAAATAAAGATGAGAAACAATTTCCAAGAAATCACGAATTAGTAGAAGAAAGAATTAGGAGGTCACTATGGATAAGAGAACAAAGAGAACGGCATTGAAGATTGCAAGGAATCGTCGAAGACACTGAAGGGTTCTTGACAGAAAGTCTGAGCCCACCAAGGATTAAGAGTTGAAGCATCAAGCAAAGCCATAGTTGGGAGGAGAGGAAAACCTTTATGACCAAAGAACATACAAAGAGAGAGTGGGAGGAAATATCATGATAGCTACCACTCCCCGACGAAGAGTACAAAGACCTCACCAACCAAGTAGGAAGACCGTCTATACCATCAATAGCTGACGAATAAAAGGGAGGAGGAGAGCATAGAGAAGAACTAGTTGAAACATATGAAAACAACATATGCCATGTTAAAAAATTATTAATTTTAGAAGAACCGAGAATTGGAGGAACTAAGTCGAAGACCCTTGGACAAAGGGAGTATAGAAACGATCTTGAGTGCAACCTGAGTGCAAGGAACGCTGAGGCAGGACGAGTAAAAGAATCTTACATGGCCCTAGGTAAATTGAAAATAACATTCACATTTCCACTTGCATTTCTTGTGCAAATTGTTTAACCTTGTGTAAAAAGTTTTTTCATGCCTAATTTTCATCGACAATTTTCATCGACAAGTGAAAATTTAACCTTCCAATAGCCACCCTTTCACTGGGAAATGAAAACTCATAAAATAGTAGGCATCTTTCCATTCAAAACATTCTTATTTTCACTTGCAACTAACTAAGACATTTTGTAAAACAGTTCTTATTCAATCATTTGTCTTGTGCTTATCTCAAATAAATGGACAAATATTGCAAGAAAATATTAAGATGCCTTAGCAAAGCAACACCACTATAAAATGGACAGACCAAAACCCATCTCATTGCAACCACTATTGAACACTATTCACAACACACTAAAAAGGAGATCTAAAAGTATAGGGGTTTCAAAACCATTACACTCTTGAGCTCGAGCCAAGATTGATGCAGCCTATGAAACCAAAATACTGCTTGCAATTTAGAATTTGTCCTTTGGTGTGAGGCAAGGAATGTTTCAACTGTCTAAAAATTATTTCTTGGCATGCCATTTTCTTGCTAGGCACTTTCTCCATATGCCCTGGCATCTAAAATCATGTTGGGGCATTTTTTAACATGCCAACTAGTTTCAACATGGCTGGGGTTTTTTAAAACATTGCAAAGCTAGGGAATTTTGGAACATTGCAGGCATTTTTGGCATGCCTTTGGCGAGAGAAATTACTGTCGAGGCACTTTAAACCATTGCTAGGAAATTTCCTTGCTTGTTGGAACATTTTTCTATCAACTACAAGGAATTTTATTCACGGTCGGGTGAGTTTGCTTCTTGCTAGGCATTTTCCACCTTGGGAGGGCAATTGAGTTCCATGATTGGGCATTGCAAGAGAAGAATTATTATTTATGTAGTTCATTGTGTTTAAAACTCGTTAAAACATCTTCCATGTGCTCCCCTTTAATTGCATCGATGGCTCAAGGCTTTCACAAAAATGAAATGAGTACATGCATAGTAATTTGTGATGAGAAGCAACAGTGTTCACCTTTGCCAATTTGTCACTCACCCATTACATTGTTTGCTCACAATACATAGTGTTTCTAGTATATGGGATCCCCTTTAGACTTGCAATGTGCAATGGAGCACATTTATCATTCAAAATTTGATGTAGAATACAATATTTAAGTGTTGGAAGCTTCCAAACAGCCAAACATTACAATAATGCATACAATTTATTTGAAGCTCCACATGCAAAAAAGAATCCATAAAGCCATATGCCTCCCCATCATGGTTTAAAACATTATGAATACCTTTGACTTGTTGCAGCCATTGCATTTGTTTCTCTCATCACAACTTGCCCAATGTTTGGGGTTTTCAAACTTGTGATGTTGCGATGGGAAGAGAAGTCTTTCCTTTATCTTCAATTTTCCCATGCCTTGTTCAAACTTGATTTTTAAAATATGCTCAAGTTCAAGACACCCATTGGTCACAAAAATATTAGTCAATTAACATATTGGACCCCCGAATGAAATTTAAAACAATAAGAAAATGTTTTAACCACTCCCATTTAAAAATAGTGAAGCTAGCAATTAAAGTCTTTTTGGCCACAATGATGGAAATTGTGCCACAAGCACGAATTGCATCTGGAAGCCATGGGAACATGTTAGGAGTATTTATGTTTTTTGAAGATCATCATCGTATTGCCAAAACCTAAGTACTTGACCATTTCCTTGGTGTTTCTTTGGAACAACTAGTTTGCAATTAAATAATAGCATTTTCACCAAAACCACAAAAGTCACCCAACTATCATGAAACTAGATCTAGAGACTCACCATGAATTATCAACATCTATTTTATTACCAAGATTGAGAATTTTTTTTGTTTTGATGATGCTCTAGAGACCTGCCTGTAAATGCTAGAACGTGGATTCCGGGCCCAAAACTCTCCCGATCAAGTTGAAAGAAAAAGTGGAGGATCCTCTTGAATTATCAAAACTTTATACAATGCGAAAATTTGGAAACTAGACCAATAATTGGGTATTTTAATGTACAAAGATTTTAGTTAGTCTACCATCCTAGAGCCTGAAAAAGACTTTTTGTGCCAAACTAAGGGTCCACCCACTTGGGAAATGAAGCACAAAATCAAGGGCCAACACATTATACTTGAGAAACAATTTTCGAAGATCAGATAAAGACAAAGGAGAGAATGAATGTTATTACTGCAAGAAAAGAGGTCATACAACCTGAATTGTATCTTTTGAGCCAATGTTTTTCTCAAAGGAAAGCTCCAAGACAAATAAAATGAAGCTAGTGTAGCCATTGTTAAAGATCCACTAGATGTTGACAATGGTGAAGAATGTGTTGATGAAGAATATGTATTTTACGAAGTTCACACTTTGACAACAAGAAGGGATTTGGTGTACATGAAATTTAAACAAATGGCTACATAGTTCCTTCAAGATTTTGTGGATCCTTAGAATTATACTTTCATGAGTCATGAGACAACTTCATGGAGCATTGTGGATATAACTCAACATTGATGGTTGTCCAATAATTTAGGAGATTCATAATTTGGGAGTTCGGGGAAGTGGAATTTGAGAACACAAGAATTCAACTTTGAGCTACACCTTTATGAGGGTTATGAGGTATCTTGATAAGAGTTTTACTTGGTCCAATAACTTTTTTTAAAGAGAAGCTTCTAAAGAATATATTGTTTTAATTGGTTTTGATATTTTTAAATTTTTTTTAGTGTGTTAGTGTAATGTCCATTTTCAATACTTTTATAAAATCAGCAATTTTTTAATGATTTCTAACTATGCAAAATTTAAACAATTATGAAATACTAGACAATAGTAATTAAAGATCAATATTTATCATTAAAACCCTATTATTGCAGTGGGTTGGACACTTACAAAATAAGCAGCAATATTATATTAGAGATCCCTTTGCATATATTATTCAATCTAACAAAGATAAATAACACAAATTAAATTCACAAAATATGTTGTGATGGGGGACTACTCAAAAGGTATGATGGATACAAGCAACACCACAAATATAATAATTGTTGATATAAACTGCTCTTATAAATACTTATCACTATGTTACCGGGTTCGCCCCAGAAACGCAGGGTTTCGGTTTTGGTTCACGTTGGGTTCGAATCCCGGTTCAGTTCCTCTGCAGGTTCGGCCAGGGTTTGTGTTTTCTTGGTTGGGTTCACCCATGCAGAACCTATGCGAACCCGGGAAGAACCCAAAGCGAACCTGGGCGAACCCAAGGCGAACCCACGTGTAAAGGTGACCATAAAGTGGTTTTTTTGCATTTTTTTAATGTTTTATGCAGTTTGACTTTTACCCACACCCAAGGAAACCCTAAAAGTGACCTCTAAAACACTTTAAACACCTAAACTACCTCATTCTTATTCATTTGTTTTGCAAACAAGCATTTTCATTCCAAGAGGCTGAGTTTTCATTTTTGCTTGTTGGATTGACAAAAGGAGTTGAAGATTGATCATTGAAGCTTCTACAAACAATTGCATAGCCATTCCTACAGATTTGCAAGTGTTCATTGGCTGCCACAAAGATTTTTGAAGGATATTTTTGTAAAGAGGTAAGTTTTTCATCCATTTTTTTATTTTACAAACCTAAAACTTTTTTTTTTTTTCATTTTATGATTGATCTATGCAAGATTCAAAAGAGCTAGGTTTTATAAATCAATATTTTGTTTTCAAGTTTTTTGCTTTTTTTTTTTTGAAATTTCAAATTTTGAATGTGTTGTTTGCAAAACAAATTGCCATAGGAATCACAATGACAATGGGTTCTACCTTCGGCTCCACATCTAAACCAAAGTTCAAAACAGATCCAAATTCTCCTCTATGGAAGTATGTTGAAATGATAAGACCGATTCCAGGTGGTGGCGGTTTTATTTGGAAATGCAATGGATGTGATGTTCAATAGTCTAGTTCATACCATAGGATGAAAGCACATTTGTGTGGCATAACTGGAAAAGGCATCAAGCCTTGCCCTGGAAAAGACAATGTACCTATTCCACCTGAGACAGTTGCAAAATACATTATGGAGCAAGAAGCAACAGATGAATAGGAAGCCCGAAAAGGAAATCACCCTTTATTAAAAAAAATATCAAAGGGAATGCAGCCCCCATCTAATCCCAATATTGTGGTAGAAGACCACCCATTTATGGCCACTCCGGATCCTCAAGCTCAAAGTGCACAACCTATTGCAAACAAGAGATCAAAGGGGCCTTTGGAACTTGCATTTCAAAATGAGAGTAGAACCATTGCCGACCAAACTGTAGCAAGATGCATATATGCCAATGGATTAGCTTTTAATGTAGTTCATTCTCCATATTGGAAAGAGATGTTGAGAACGGTTAATGAAGCTCCAAAAGGGTACAAGGGCCTGGGCTATGAGAAGGTGCGTGGCATTTTATTGGAAAAGGAGGTTTCGTTGGTTGAAGATGCATTGAAGCCTATAAGAGATTCATGGGTTGAGACAAGTGTGTCCATTGTTTTGGATGGTTGGAAGGACTCAAAAAACCGGCCTTTGATGAATGTCATAGCGGTGTCCCCTGAAGGGGCAATGTTTTTGAAAGCCGTGGATTGTGAGGGGCAAGTAAAAGATGGACAATTTATTGCTAATATTCTCATTGCAGCCATTGAGCAAGTGGGACCCCACAACATTGTTCAAGTTGTAACGGACAACGCCAAGAATTGTAGAGCTGCAGGGTTGTTGGTTGAGGAAAGATATTCACATATCTTTTGGACACCTTGTGCGGTCCATTCACTCAATCTTATGCTGCAAAAGATTGGGAATAAAATTGCATGGATCAAAGAATTGTATGCTGAGGCTGAGGACATTCAGATGTTTGTCACCAACCACCACTTGTCTCAAGGGATCTTTAGATCATTTTCAAAATTGGAGCTATTGAAGGTAAGTGAAGTAATATTTACATTTTCTGATTTTCATAATTTGATTGTGTATTCTAATTTAAATTCTTCTTTAAAGTTTATTTTTAAATTTTAATTTTTTTTTTTAATTTGCAATAGGTTGCAGAGACCCACTTTGCCTCTAACACAATCATCTTGAGATGACTTGTGAAAGTTAGAGAGGCACTTTCTAGCATGGTGATTAGCAACAATTGGTCTATATGGAGGCAAAGCAGCACTGAAAGAGCAACAAAAATTAAGAACATGATATTAGATGACTCATGGTGGGATCGTGTGGAGTATCTCCTTAGCTTCACCGAGCCCATTTTGAGTATGATTCGCTATACTGACATGGACAAGCCATGCATTGGAGAGATATATGATGGTATAGACTCAATGCTTGAGAAGATCAAGTGCACCATAAATGCAAGAGAGCAAGACCCTAAAGAGACTTTCTTCAAACAAGTGCAAACAATTGTTGAAGAAAGATGGAACAAAATGACAACTCCATTACACCTTCTTGCCTTTGCATTGACTCCAAAATACTACAGTAGTCAGATTCTTTCAGTGCCAGGAAGGCTTCCTCCATATAGAGATTTTGAAGTGGCTGAAGGGTACAAGGCAGCATTTGTGAGACTCTTCCCTGATCAAGATTTGCGAAGTGTAGTCATGAATGAGTTCATTGATTTTGTGCACTCAAATGGTTAGGTGTTGATGCTCTTCGTGATAGGTTCTTAAAGGATGCTCATAGTTGGTGGTACTTCCATGGACAATACTTCCAACATTTGCAGCCCCTTGCAATCAAAGTTTTATCACAAGTAAGTTTAATAAATTTTCATATTTTAATTTTAAAAGTTTCATAATTTCATTTATAATTTATAATTTGTTAGTTGTTTACTTTGTCTTCATAGGTTGCTAGTTCATGTGCATCTGAGAGGAATTGGAGTGCATATTCTTTAATCCACTTAGTAAAGCGCAATAAATTGCTCTCAAAAAGAGCGGAGGACTTAGTATATGTGCATTCCAACTTGCGTCTCCTTTCACATAAACGTGACTACAAGGAAGGGGAGACGAAGTTGTGGGATATAAAGCCAGAGGATATTGACTTGGATGCTTCCACTTCCCACCATATTGCATATGAGGAGTCTGATATCCAACAGCAGCATGGGCACAGTACTAGTGCTAGTGATAGTGCCATTGGCACTACTTGTGATTCATCTAGTCTTCCTACTTCATCTAATGTCAATGTTGACATTGATATGGATGATTTAGAGAATCCATTTGATGATTAAAACTTTAAAAGTGTTGTAATATTGAACTTGAAGTTTGAACGATGGATATTTATCATGCATGTTATAAATGATATTCAAGTTTATGGTGGTTTTGTTGTTTATATGATGTTATGTGATATTCTAATCCTAATTCATGCTTCTAGGCTGCATATATATATATATATATATATATATACATGTTTTTTGTACTAACAAACCCAAAATGAACCGAACCCACCCTCCAAAAATTTTAGCCAAATTGGCAAACCGAACCCGCGAACCTGAACCCGAACCAGTACCGAAACCGGCAACTTAGACTTATCATAATGACAAGGTATTGTAGCAATACTGCAACAGTGATACACAATAGTACTATAGCAATATGGAATAATATTGTAGCAATAGTATTATAGCAAACTAAAAACTAAAAGTAAGTTGCAATCTTCTTTGCATGACTGCGATTCTTGGATGACATTGCCTAAAAGAACAAAGGGTTTTTGTCCTCCAAATCTCCTCACGCCAAGGGTTTCCATCCTTAGGAGAATAGTTAAACACAATATTAGATAAAAAGGGGGTTTTGATTTCATAAATTGGATGATCTCCTTGAGCAAATGCTTCTCTTTTATAAATTCCAATTTGTTGCCCAAATTTTGAATTTCCTTTTGCTTCTAAAATTTTCCCTCCAAAAGTGGTTACTTAAAAATATTTTAATAATGTGTTACATAAGGCCTTATTATATCCCATTTATACTGCCCATTTTATTAAATTAATAATAATATTTAAGTTGTCTTTTTACAATGTTTTAAAAGAATATTTACTAGAACTAACTTCAAAAATTATTAAAATATCTCCCTAACTTTATCCCTTAGCCTACAGGAAATAAAGAAATAGACTACAGATCTCCCAATTATTTTATTTCTGAAAGGGAGACATGATAGTTAGCATGTTTTTGCTTTTAGTACAATAAGCCTTAAGAGGGGGTTTTAGAACACAAGGCTTACCTTTTGTAATATAGTCACCATAGTGACTTAGTGGTGTATAATAATGTTTCTTTCATTAGTGTTTAGGGTTGTGAACAAGTGTCGTGTCTTTACTCAAACTCTATTAAGGAGATGAACCCTTTTGTAATCATCATTCCAATATTTTATAATATAATATTATGTTGTGTCATTCAAATGTGTTTTTAGCTCTTTTCTTAATACGTTTTGTCTTAGTTATGTTAACCTCATTAAGTAAGGTTTTTATATTTTAAATGTTAAGCTATTAGAAAATGTACTTAGATATCTTGAGCTTAATGTCAAATTTTAAGATATTATTTTAGGTGATGGAACCTTTTAATGAGTTTTTATCATTGCCAAATTTGAGTCAAACTTGAACCACGTGACTTTGCTTGGATTGGGAGATCTTCAGTCAGCAGGGATGATTGCCATTTATGTCCCGGATCATTC